>JAWZYT010003967.1:0-115000 GCA_034508575.1 Petrolisthes manimaculis | reverse complement strand
CAGTTGTTACCAGGAATGAAGGCAATGTCTCGGTGCCAATGTTTAGTGCTGTCCTGTGAAAAGATGAATAGTGCCAGTGTCGTGTCAAGGTAGAGGGAAGAGTGCCAATGCCCTTATCAAAACAGGAGGGAGTGCCAGAGCTAGAATCAAGACTATGGGAGTGCCAGTGCCAGAATCAAGACTTAGGGGAGTGCCAGAGTCAAGACAAAAGGGGAGTGCCAGTGCCAGATTAAAGACAAAAGGGGAATGTCAGTGCCAGAGTTCAGTGATGTGCCCCGGAAGGAGGGAGAGTGCCAGTGCCAGTGACCAGTGCAGTGCCAAGGACAGCACAGGAAGGTCCGGAAGTTCCATGAATTTAAATAATGCTCTAATTCCGTTCCCAGCCTGGGTCGGTGGAAGGTTCTCAAAATACTGGCTCCTTCTTCTCTCCTTCTACGTTTTTCCTTCACTCTTTTCTTTTCCTCCTCCTCGTCTTAATCTTCCACCTCTTTCTTGTCTCTTAAAATTGTCGATCCTTCTTCTCCTCCCTCATCTTTTATTTTTTTTCCCTTTCTTTTTTTTTATCTTCCTTCGCCCTCTCCTCTTAATCTTCCCTCCACTGTCTCTCCTAATTCTCGGCTCTTCTTTTCTTTCTCCCTCGTTTATTTCTCTTTCCTCCTCCACCTTCTCGTAGTCGTAATTTTTCACTACCTCCACTCCTCTAAAATTACAAGGATGTTATTTTATTTTCTCAGTATTCTCTTTCCTTCTCTAAATTTATTTGCTACTCTTCTGTAATTCTTTCCACTTTTATTTTCTCGTCTTCCTCGTTCCCTTTACATTCTTCATCGTCTTGATTCTCCTCTTCTTTTTTCTTCTCCAGTTCCTGCTATTCCTCTACATCTCTTCTTCCATCTTCAATCAACATCATTTTTTTTTTTTACATGTCGTTATCTACATCTTATTCCGCCCCTTGCTATTCTCCATTCCTCACCAACTACAACTTCATTCAACCCTAACACACCATTCTCTCCACATCCTTCCTTTCCACCATTCTCTCCACATCCTTCCTTTCCACCATTCTCTCCACATCCTTCCTTTCCACCATTCTCTCCACATCCTTCCTTTCCACCATTCTCTCCACATCCTTCCTTTCCACCATTCTCTCCACATCCTTCCTTTCCACCATTCTCTCCACATCCTTCCTTTCCACCATCTTACACTCGTCTACTATTTACCTCCTATGCCTCTTGCTCTTTTCTGTAAACAACTTCCAGGAGTCCCACGAAGCCTCCACTTCACCCAGCCACCTTAAACCCCTTTTTCTCCAGTTACCACCCAATTCGCTAGACGATAGTGAAGGAAATGACGTTATCTATTTAGAACAACAACAGCGGCCTCCGTTCTTGTTGCAGCCAGGCGGATCGAGAGAGAGAAAAAAAAAGAACACACACACACGACTGTTCTCACTCTATGTTCATAAGTATATATTTTTATTGAAACATGATTTGAAACAATATGTAAGGAGAACACTTTACTTACGTTGCTTTGTTTATACAGATGTTGAAGTCAATTTCAGGTCTTTTAAAATATTATAGTGTGTTGACATTTAGACGACCATCTGTCTAGTTTGTCTTGCATTGTATTGTACTGTACTGTATGTCTGTCGGTAATATAATGATCAGTTGTTCATAATATGTACGGGTGACGTATAGAGTAAGGGGTACTATCATAGACAAAACTCTAGTGTCGTGAAATCTGGTGAAAATATATGGTAGAGGACTAACTAAACATACAGGGCATTAAGGGGAGAGTACATTTTCGTTACATTGGAGTGCCATGATTCCTTTAAAGTATGCTAGGAAACAGGACCACATGAATAAATATAATGTTGTTCTGTTGCTTGGAATAGTTTGGAGGATTCAGTTGCTCCAGATTTACCAACACTGAACTTTCCCCTTAACGTTACTTGGTGGGGCTTTCATTCATTACTTTCACAGTTATATTAAATCAATGGACAAGACAGTGAGACGAAGGAGTGATGGTGGACCTTGGAATAGTGGACATCATGGAATATTATGTGTACGGTTGAGGAAACAAGTTCATTACTATTTAGGACAGTCATGGTTCCCAACCTTTTATGGCCGCGACCCTAAATTTCCCAGCAATACGACCTCGTTATCAACTCTGCCAAATATAAGTAGCAAATATGTATATAATATTGAATTATTTGTAAATACATTGCAAATTTAACTATGAATCCATGACTACAAATCCATAATATAAATTTCTGTATAATTATGATATATTATTTGTAAAGTTTGAATGGTGAATAAAATAAGGTCATGCTAATGTTCGAGTACAAAAAATTACATATCCTCAATTTTTCACTGTAATATGTTTATTGGTATAATATTTATAGAAGAGTGGGTATAGCAGAACTTTCGTCCACGACTGTACCTCAGAATCTTATTAAGCAACTGCTGCTGCGCCCTTTATGCTGTCGTAAATCCAGAGAAAGTTATGTTCATTACTACTCTCAGGCTCGACCAACATGCCAGCCAAGGAGGGAAGAGGGAAGGGGGGAGGGAAGAGGGAAGGGAAGGGGAGGTATCATATTTATTTCCGATTCACTCTCTTACCGATTCGTATTTGCATAAACCTTATTAAAGAGTGAATGAATGAATGAATGGTTAGGTATGTTCAGTCAGTGTGAGCCCCTTAGATGTTGAAATGAAGGGGTTGGCACAGTGTTGGTTTATCTAGAGCAAATAATTCCTCCAAAGTATGCTAGGAAAGAGAGGATCAGATGAACAAATATAATGTTGTCCTGTTGTTTGACATAATTTAGAGGAATGAGTTACTACGTATTTACCAACTCTGTAAATCCCCAGTAATAGTGACAACAAAGCTTGACAGTGTTAAATTCATTATCAGGCCTGGGATAATTATGAATAAGTGAAATATGATTACTTACTTAAAGGTGAACTTACGACACACACACACACAAGCAATACTGCCTGGGATGTGTACTCAACACAGACACTGCATGGGAGTAATTCAAAACCTTAACCTGTCCTAACCTTAACCTATCCTAACCTTAACCTATCCTAACCTTAACCTATCCTAACCTTAACCTATCCTAACCTTAACCTATCCTAACCTTAACCTATCCTAACCTTAACCTATCCTAACCTTAACCTATCCTAACCTTAACCTATCCTAACCTTAACCTATCCTAACCTTAACCTATCCTAACCTTAACCTATTCTAACCTTAACCTTAACCCCGCCAGCGCTTACGAAATGAGAGCATGTTTTGTTTTGTTTTGTTTTGTTTTCGTCATTAAAGTTCTTGAGAGAAGCAAGAATGACCTACAGGAAATTAGTGTCAGTTCATGACCCCAATATTACACCTTCTAAATGTATGGAAAGGCAAAGTTCTCTTAACCTACCGTATCAATCAATCCATTTATTATATACGTCAACATGACTTCTTTACTTTTCGACCAAATGTTTGTCTATGTATAATCAATCTGTAATCATAATCTTCTATTCCCTAAGTCTGTATTCATAGATGTTACTGTCTCCACCTTCAAAACCAATCTCACCTCATGCTCCCTTCAAACTCTTCCCCCACTCTACCTTTACATCAGGGTTTGTCTCTCCTATCCATCCACCTTCACCCCTCTTTTCCACTCTCATACTCCCCCACTCCACCCCATTACATCAGGAGTGGTTTGCATCTCATATACCTCCACTTCTTCCCCTCCTTTCCACTCTCATATTCTCTTTTCGTTATCTTGTTATCTCTCGCTCTCCAACCATTCGTGTTAATTATAATTATAAATCCCACCTGGACCCATCTCATTACTAGATACATATGTACTCGTCTGATTACCACACATCTGTTTTCTCTTTCTTTTCCTTTTCCCCTCACACACAAGCACACACACACACACAATCACTCAACCGGTTCTTCCCCTCCCCCTCCCTCTCTCTCTCTACACAAACACACACACACACTCCTCTACCTGAACTCAACACTTTTTGTACCGGTCGTCTGGCTCATTAACTCAACAACCAGCCTGACAATGAGACAACATGAGTTTTATTTACTGCATTATGTGATGAAATAAACAGCAGGGTCGGAGGTGTGATTTCCTGAACACACACACACACACACACACACACACACACACACACACACACACACACACACATACACACACACACATACCCTCTCTCTCTCTCTCTGCGATTGCACCCACCACCAGTTCTTTCTTTCTTTCTTTCTCTCCACAAAAAAAAATAAAAACATTTGTTCACTTCCAACGCTCCTCCCAACAACTGCCTGCAACACCTGCTATTTTTTCAACCTACTAGATGACACCTGCCTCCCCTGTGGTGTTCTGCCTTTGACATGTGTACAGTCGTGGTCAATATTCATCATCCACATATGTGTATCGCAAACAAATTGATGTCTAATGTTTTCACGTTCACATAAGTATGTTAATTATTTAAGTAGTGTATAGCTGCTTGTAATAAATTAAAAGATGATATACTTAATCTATTTATTGGAAAGTTTATCAGATAAGGAGCACATGAAAGCTATCAAACGTTTACGCGAGTTACCCCTATATGGATGATTATTTTTGACCACGACTGTACATACCTGTTATTGTTCTACTGCCACCTGTGCCACCTGTTATTGTTCTACCCACAACACCTACGCCAACAAAGGTTATTCAATGCTTTACCCTGACAACAGCAAATTTTGTTATTGATAAACCAATTGTTATTATCTAACCATAAAGTTGTCATCACCTTGGACTTCTCTGCTAATCATTATAGTTTTTGCCGCACCGCTACTTCCAGTATTTATGTTCAAAGTTTGATATATTTTGCTGCTCTGCTTTGACACCAGTGCTATAGGTTAATGCTCTTTGCTCCGACACGTAGGTAATGCTCTTTGCTCTGCTCTGACAACTCCATGTACTACCAGTCAATGCTCTTTTAAATCCCATAACACACGGTACGTAATTACATCTGGGGTATTTAATATTTTGCAATACACAGACACCCATAATAATTTTGTACCAACTCTACTTGTTACTGTTGTTGTTGCTGCTGCTATTGTTTTTGTTTTGTGGTTTTTGTAATATTTCATCATCACCATCCTCAGTGTTCTTTGTACCCTTAGTCCTTCCTGTTGGTCTTATTGCATAGTATTATAAACGTGTTTGTATTATTGCTACGGATATTACTGAAACTGTTATTGTCATTTGTGTAACGGGGTTCTCTTTATTTTTGTTGCTGACAGAGTTGGTGGTGAGGTTGTGATTACCCCACCTGTTGTTGTTGTAGCTCACCCCTTACATAGCCTACCCCTGCCCCCTGCCTACCTCCACCTTCCCTTGCCTGCCACTGCCCCCTATCCTGCCCCTTGCCCCACCTCCTGCCCCATCCTCCCCTTGTCTGTCACTGCCCCCTTGCCCTGCCCCATCCTCGCCTTGCCTGCTCCTACCTCCTACCTCCCCGTTCCCTTGTCTGCTCCTGCCTTCTCCTCCCTTCCCCCCTCACCTGTTGTTGTGCAGCTCACCCCTTGCATAACCTACCCCTGCCCCCTACCTCCTCCTCCCCTTGTCTGTTCCTGCTCCTGCCTTCTCCTCAGTCCTCCCTCCACCCCTCACCTCTCTCTCTGTAATTGAGTTCCAGATTATTTTTTACACTAGGCGCGTTTTACTCGTCACTCCGCTGCCTCTCGATTTTGCAAACGGAGAAGAACGAAAAAACCGAGAGTAGGGGAAGGTAACTTTTTCACGGTTCCTTTATTAAAAGTTAACAACAGCCTGGCACAGTCAACTTCACTGTTTCCTTTCATTATTCTGGATACATCTGGCAACTTTTATCTTTCTCTTTACAATATACAAATACAAAAGACAATGAAAATATTCGTGACTTGTCTCACTGTGTTCAATGTGTCGTTTGTTGTCTCTGCACTCACTTTAACTCTAGACAGTTATATTATTTCTCATTTGGTGGGTGTGGAAATGAGTAATATGATTCACGGTGTCTCCATGCAGTAGTTGTGTAATTGAGTGTTGTTCCATTGGATATTCCGTCTGTTGTATAAATAATATCATAATACAAACAGTCCAGTTACTTTTCTGAGACTTTACATTCACCAATAGACTTGTAGCTGATGCAAAGGATGGGATACATATTTATAATTTTTTAGGCTCGTCACTCAGAGAATGGAGAACTGAAATGCTGCCCCACCGACTGAGACAACACGACACCAAACATTTCCAATGGTGTTTTGACAAATTAAACAACCAGGTGAATGACATACTGAAATGCAAAATATGACAGACTTAATGTGTGCATAAATCAGGCCTGGCAAATTGACACGGAGAAAATGAATACTAAATTCATTCTGAAAAATATCATACTGTATACACTCAAGGACTAAAGTCTTGTCCTACAGTGTACATCTTATTCATTTCATTGTCTTTAACGCCAGACAAGTTTGCTTAGCTCTGTTGTTGGTCAATTGAACATCACTAATATCCAGTATTTACACTGAATCACGAAACAGAATTTAAACTAATATAGACGGGTAGCAGTTTGGAGTAAAAATAATCTTATATTATGACGAAAATATATTGCCCCTTCCTGTTTAATTAAATGAACCAAAGCTGCCGAAACATATAATAGTCTTGTAATTTGCTTCAACCATAAATTTCAATAGCTGATAAATTTTATATATTAAAGGAAAAAAAACTACAAACCTACAATTAAATGTCCTACGGGTAAGATGTCGCCCTGTAAAGAAAACCGACACTAAAATCGATGATGAGTTTCGGCCGTAATCCCTGGAGGAAGTTGAGTGTGTGTGTGACATGTGTTCATTATGGGGGAATTGGAGGACTACTCTTTCCTCTAATCTATGTCAGGAAACAGATCACCTCAATGTTACTGATGGAGAGGTTAGTCTGTTTCATGGCATCGCTGAGAGGAATTCGTAGCTCACCAATATAACATCAAAAGAACGTTCTCTTAATTAAGGGGGTCGTTTTCAAGTCAGGAAATTGAGGGCTACTGATACCCTCCAAACTATGCCACGAAACAGATCCCCTATTACAAACACTGAGGTAGATTGTCTCCTGGCATAGCTTGGAGGAATCATCAGTGTCCCTCCATTTCAACAACTAATAATCTTCCTCTTCGCCCACTCTCACAATTCTCCAAGTTTTCTACCCAACTAAAATGATATTGGGGCTGGTCACATCACCTTTAATAAAGAGGGTGTCATACTAACACATTTTCCTCCTTTCTCTGGCCAATTTAAGACTTCCTTTTTCTTTCACCATATCATCGGAGTTTTAGAAGACAGCCACCAATCCTATCGCAACAATTCTGGCTTTAAATATGGAGGCTCAAGAATGAAGAAAAAAGTGTAACACGTTCAAACTCTGTTGATACACATTAGGCTGTGTGTGTGTGTGTGTGTGTGTGTGTGTGTGTGTGTGTGTGTGTGTGTGTGTGTGTGTGTGTGTGTGTGTGTGTGAATGTAGTGGTGTGTGTGTGTGTTGGCATTCCTCCCCTCAGTTCTGGACTCGACTCGACACTGTACTACCATCGTTAGGGGCCGAAAATGATGGAGGTCGGTAGTGCCATAAGCCCAGTCGCAGTACCCATGCACCACCGTAACTCAACCCGGGTATAACAGTCTCCATCTCCTGTGTAAATCACGGCTCAAGCGGCAGGCCATTTGAGCAAGCAACGCACGCACGCAGACACGCCACACACACACACACACAGCACAACACAACACACACAACACAACACACACAACACAACACACAACACAACACAACACACACACATATACACACAACACACACAGGACAATACAACACAAATACATACACACAACACAAGACACCAACAGGCACACCCAAGCAAACACACACAGAGCAGTAAAAGAAGACTGAGAATGATGCCTCGAGCTAGACTGGTGAAAAATAGACATTGGTATACAGCTTCCTTCTCTCTCCACTTCTCACCACCACTCTACACCACACCACGCCTCGAGTAGGAACGAGGCTGCTGAATTAGGAGGAAAGGAATGTGAGGGGAAAACTTGAGATGTGGGTGTGGGTGTGGGTGTGGATGTGGGTGTGGTTGAGGGTAAATGTGGGTGGGGTGTGATTGTGGGTGAGGGTAGGAGTGGGTAATGGTGAGGGTAGGAATGGGTGAGGGTGGGAATGGGTGAGGGTGGGAATGGGTGAGGGTGGGAATGAGTGAGGGTGGGAATGGGTGAGGGTGGGAATGGGTGAGGGTGGGAATGGGTGAGGGTGGGAATGGGTGAGGGTGGGAATGGGTAAGAGTGTGCAAGTGGGTGAGTGTGCAATTACATAATGATAACCTCCCTTTCCTCACGTACCCCCTCAGTCCCACAAACACGCCCCTGCCCCCAACAACCTCACCCCCTATGTCATCTAGGCCAATTAAATACCCCTCCCCCCCCCAACCCTCCTCCATCCCCTCACTCCGCTGTAAACTTGCATCCCACCCAAAGTTTCCCTCCCCTTGCTAAAACTTCCAGGGTTCAGCATTTTTGTTCTCGTACCTGCAGGGGTCAGGGTGGAGGAGTGAGGGGGGCGCTGCTCCCTCTATGCTCATTATTTTTTTTTTTTATTTTGCATCTTCTTGAAGTAAATATAGATGTTTGTGAGAATTTATAAAACTAAAAGGGCAGTTTGCAAAAACATTCGTGGTGTTTACGATGGCGTTGTATACTGGTACGACAGCTCTGTATCTTCTGATCTATGGAGTCATTGTACAACGTCATCGTACAACGCCATCGTTAACACCATGAATGTTCGGGTATACGCCCTCAAGAGTGTGTGTGTGTGTGTGTAGTTTCCTTAGGCCATCTTCCCTTGCCGCATGGATATATCTTATCGCAATTACACAGTAAAGAAATAAATATATTGAGAACATGTACAGGAAATTATGAAAGCAACTGTACCACTGGAAGGCAATAAGCTGTACCGTTTTTAATGAATTTCTTCTATGAAAAAGTCAGGATAAGCTAATCTTACCAGCCGGAGAAACAGAAACGCTCCATCCATTTACAAAGCTAATAGTGTTATTCTATTCTCACCAATTCTCTCTCTCTCTCTCTCTCTCTCTCTCTCTCTCTCTCTCTCTGACCGGACTGCCACCAAATTACGCTATCTAAATGCAAATAAGGTTTCCATTGCGGCCACTTGGGGTCTCTGGTGGTCGCCCTACATGATGGACTGTACGTTGTTGTGCTTGGTGTATCTTTTTGGGGGGAAGAAATTGTGGGTGACAGTATAAAACTCACTCACTCACTCACTCACTCACTCACTCACTCACTCGTCCTGGATTCCTCAGTACTCACGCTGATTTAATACCATACACGTGGTGGTGGTATTTTTATTTCTGGTGGAATGTACAGTAAAGAGATGTAAAAGTGAGAGTGTCCTCCTCCTCTAAGTGGGAGAATTAATGTGATGCTACTTTAGGTGTGTGTGTGTAATTGTGGTGTGTGTGTGTGTGATTGTGGTGTGTGATTGTGGTGTGTGTGTGTGTGTGTGTGTGTGTGTGTGTCCCATAGTTTAAAGTGGTATGTTTAGTTGGTCTTTATTATTAGAGGTCATCTGCAGGTCACACTTTCTTTTTGTTAGCATTTACAAAGTCAATATCATAAACCTACTAAATGTGCCAGTGGCCACAGCAACTGAGAATGGATGCTAATGAAGCAAACTAAACGACAGAAACGCAAGTATTCTTTTGAAGTAGTTAACAAAAAACAAAAAAATCAGTTTTTCTCTTTTTTTTAACTATAACTGAAACCACAACCAAAACTACAAACATGACTTTGATAAATATCATATACACGATGAATACATGCCTATATGTTGACATTTTAAAACAACCCTAATTACTATTTCTACATATATTATTTATATAGGTTTTTGGTGATGGGGACTGATTTCAAGATTTCATATATTTTTTCTTCACTGACGTGATTGAGGTCAGATCGTCTACAGAGGGTTGTTAATTTTCATCACCTATAATCAGTACACGTTTTACGAAGCGAACAAGCTGAAGCCGAGCCAGAGAGTTACTAAAAGCCTTTGGTGGCCTGCCTGAAAACAACCAACAGTGCCCACAACTTTAGGGGGCAGGACAGAAGGGTCGTAATGGGACCGAGACGCGTGAAGAACAATTAGGACTTGGGGGGAAATTACTTGTGGATAATGGCCTTATTTGGTTCCCTGTATTGCTCCCACACTTTCCAGGTCGCTCTTTATGTTGTTGTTATTATGTTTTGCCAGACTGTGATGCTCTTGGTGTGATGATGACAACGATACAGATAATACTAATGAAACACATAATGAACAGTTTAGCAAAATGTTTATCATGTCTTAGTAATAAATGTAAAGCCTCGAGTGACTCGGGCATATACAAATATTTTTCCTGTTACCTTAAGTTACAACAATCTTTTAAGAAATAATGTCTCGTATGAAATTCTCACACAACACACACACACACACACACACGCACTCGCTTTAGACGTAAGTGAATTTCATCTTTTTCAGTTTTCTGGTTATTTCACAAACACCTCTAGAGTCCGTCAGTATACTATCTCACTTTACGCTGCCCTTTCATAGTCTCTCACATTGAACTTAAAAAAAAAACCTACATTGGCAGACGAAATGTTTTTATTCCAACAGTCTCTCACATTCCCACACGTATCATCTCTCCTCCACTAGTCTCTCATGTTCTCACCAATCTCTTAAATCCCACCAATGTTTCTCATAATGTATCCACCATGCAATCTCCCATATTACCACCAGTACTCCTCTTATTCCTGCCAACATCCCACGTACTTCAAAATATTTCTCAAATTCTTGTAATCATAACTCATTTTTACCAACATTTACTCCTAACCTACATCATCAGATCCAAACCAACAATCTTCACATTCACAACATTCTCAAACTCCCACTTGTTTACTTCACATATCAATTAACGTTTCTCTTCCAGACTTCACCAGCATCACTTACATATCAATCAACGTTTCTCTTCTAGACATCACTAACAACTCGATCAACGTTTCTTCTCTAGACTTCACTAACATATAAATCAACGTTTCTTCTCTAGACTTCACTAACACATAAATCAACGTTTCTCCTCCTGACCTCACCCACATCACCGACATATCAACGCCACTACCATATCAATCAACGTTTCCCTCACTCTATACCACCACTATTACTCACTTAACATCTACGTTTCTCTCGCTAACTCCACTACTGTCACTCACATATCAATCAACGTTTCCTCCACTGTCTCTCACATGTCCATCAACGTTTCTCCTGACTCCGCCACCATCCTCCCTCGCTCATCAACCTCCCATCTAGTTCCAGCCATGAATGAATAACAGAGGGAAGTGTGAATGGGGGAGGAGGAGGGGGAGAGGAGGAGGGAGAAAGGGGGAGAGGAGGAGGGAGAAAGGGGGAGAGGAGGAGGGAGAAAGGGGGAGAGGAGGAGGGAGAAAGGGGGAGAGGAGGAGGGAGAAAGGGGGAGAGGAGGAGGGAGAAAGGGGGAGAGGAGGAGGGAGAAAGGGGGAGAGGAGGAGGGAGAAAGGGGGAGAGGAGGAGGGAGAAAGGGGGAGAGGAGAAGGGAGAAAGGTGGAGAGGAGGATGGGGGAGAAAGGGAGGGAGGGAGGGAGATAAAAGCAGCCAGATGTGACGTAGCTGGCCAGGACCACAAACGAATTAGTCTCCCCTTACCATCTTGGCGCCAACGGGAAAGAAAACTGGATCCATAATAATACAGAACCCGAGGATGGGGTGGAGGGGGGGGAAGGGGGGAGGAGAAGAGATGGAGGGAGTGATGGAGGGGGACAGAGTGTTTGGTGGAGTAGCAGCAGGAGGAGGAGGAGAAGGGTACGACAAAAGGGAGAAGAAAAAAGGAGGGAAAGAATGAGGGAGAGGAGAGAAGGATGAGGGAGAGGTTAGAAAGATGAGGGAGAGGAGAGAAGTAGGAGGAAGAGGGAACATGGAGGTGGGAGAGGAGAAAAGGAAGAGCAAAATGAGAAAATAAGGAGGGATAGGAGAAAAGGTGGGAGAGGAGAAAAGGAGGAGGAAGAGGAGAGAAGGAGGAGGAATAGGAGAGGAGGAGGAGGAAGAGGAGAGAAGAAGGAGCCAAGTAGTGTAAAGTAACATGAATTGTAAATAATTACTAAAATGAGAAATAAACACGTAGATAATAATCAAGAAAGAATACACTGCCATGAAAATGTGGAGCAATGAGTAATGAAAACATGAAAGAGAACTTGTGAAACGTAAATGCTAAATGGAAACAAATTGAGATGAAGTGACGAAAGTGTGAATGAATACTACTGGTGAATAACTGGTGATCCAAGTTAGGTTTACAGCCAACACCAGACGATCAAATATTTATAATAGCCATGTTGTCGGTGACTGGAACTCGATAAGTGTAAGCTTAGAGTGGAAACATTAATAATAAATTCACCAACACTACGGCGATCGTGAGGTTAATTCCCCATATTGTTAGAACATCGAAGTAAGATTAAAACACAAAAATGATATGATGATTGACAGAAGGTAATGATACAGAATAGATTCTATGAATTAGTATATCATTACGCATTTGGTGAAGCTTTTAGTTTAAGGGGAGAGTCTACTTTTGGTACATTGGAGCGCCTTGATTCCTCTAAAATATACCAGAAACAGAAACAGAGGAGCAAAAATAATGGTGGCCTGTTGCTTGGAATAGTTTGTAGGAATAATCTGCTCCAGATTTACCAAAACACTATCCTTCCCTTAAGGCAAAAGGTAACATGTTCTGACTGACATAGGTGCTTCAAGTTGCAGCTCCATTAAGGGACCCTGTGATCATGTATAATGCTGGTGGCTTCCAATTCCTCCTCACTATGCTACGAAACAAGCTCCTTCACTGCAGGTGTAATGTTTTGTAGCAATCTTTGAACAACTCACTAACCTCCAAAATTCTTACTACCGTACATTATGTGAGTTCTTAATGTGTTTTGGGTTTATATATACACGCAAATATTCTGCTGTGGTAAAGATGAAGTAACCATAGGGACTAAAATAAATATATAAGTATACAGCGAGACATTAGGCAAACGTTGATGACATTAAATTGGTCACAGAAGAAGAAGAATTGGGGGAATAAAGGAAAACATAAAAATAAATAAATCTAAGGAATATAAAAGGAGTAGAGAGAATGATGTGGTGAGAAACAAGGAGAGGAAAAACGCTGAGGAGACATGCATGCAAACGGGACAAACAAAAGAGAGGAACGAGAGAGTGGAAAAAATGTGAATAAGAAGAGAATGCAAGCGGAAGGCGAGAAAGGGAGAGAACAATATGAGGAAAATTAAGAGATGGGGTCAAGGGAATACAGAAGGGGGAAGAAGGGACGGAGAAGTAAAGGAAGGAAGGGACAGAAGGGGAAGAAGGGACGGAGAAGTAAAGGAAGGGAGGGACAAAAAGCTACGAGGGAAAGCGGGAGGAGGAAAAGAAACCGCGGGGGAAGAAGGGAACAAGAAGAAGAAGAAAATGGAAGGATGAGTGTCGAGGTGTGTAGATGCGAAAATAAAATAAGGATCATTGTGATATAGAGGTGAGTGAGGAGTGGAAGACAACATGTAACAGGAGTGGAGTGGCAGAAGGTGTAGGAAATGAGGATAGGCAGGTAGGCAGACTGTGTGTAAAATTTGTGAAAGATTAGATAGAGGCAGTGTGAAAATAAATAGCTTAACTGGTAGACAATATGCTAGTGATGGAATAATGTAAAATAAAAATAATAATAATAAGTGGTATAGCGTGATAAAAACAAATAAAATGCAAGCGGTATGGAAAGCGGAGATGCAGCGTGTTATAAAAAAAAATGAGAGCGGCAGATGAGAGCGGCAGATGAAGGGAAGGGAAGGGAAGGAAGGAAGGAGTGGGTTGCTGTAATGAAACCCATCCTCAAACCTGGCAGTCAGTGTGGATAAGAAGTAAAGGCAGACAGTGTGGAAAAGAAGTAAAGGCAGACAGTGTGGAAATAAAAGAAATGAGAGACAGACAGAGAGGAAATATAGGAGTGGCAGTCAGCGAGGAAATTGAGAGTGGCAGTGAATGTGGACAAGTAGTGGCAGAAAGAGTGGAAAAAAGAGTATTAAGAAGAGACTGGCGGTGTGTGTGTGTGTGTGTGTGTGTATGGAGGACAGCAGAGACAAGCGGGTGAGTGCACAGGAGCATAAAATTGGGGAAGGAAGTGAAGGAGAGCGGGAAGACAGCATAGTGAAGAGGAGGTAGAGGATGAGGAGAAATAAGAAGAGGAAAAGGAAAAGGAAAAAGAGGAGGAAAAAGAATGAAATAAAAGAGGAGGAGGAAGAGGAAAAAGAGGGGGAAATGAGGAAAAAGATGAGGAGGAAGAGGAAAAAGAGGGGGAAATTGGGAAATGAGGAAAAAGAGAAGGAAAAAGGAGGAAAAAGGAGGAAAAATGGAAGGAAAAAGGAGGAAAAATGGAAGGAAAAAGGAGGAAAAAGAGAAGGAGGTAAATGAGGCGAGAGAGGATTGCTGTATGCCATATTGGAAAGCGGCAGGAACAACACGAGCTCTATATTTATTCATTTAGGATATTATCGAATCCCACTGATCTGAGAGTTTTTTGATCGACTGTACGTGCATATGTGTTCCAAAAATTCCATGCATAAGTAGAACATGCACATATGTGTAAGTGTAGTTGGGTCCGACACATGTTGATCTGAAAAGTGAGTAGTTGTCTGACATGTGCGTGTGTAGTGCCATAATTATACCCACCACATACACTCCCTTACCAACTCGCTCTTATCGTGATGATGTGAAATTACTAAATGCATGTGTACCAGCTCACGTTCCGACTCCATCATCTCTACCAAACTTTATTTTTTATGTCACTATTCTCACTAACTCTTCTACTCACTTCAACTTTGTTACAAAATTTAATAATCTTTCTTGCATTTCTCTACCTCTTTCTATCTTTCTATATTCCTTATAATTATTATCTTAACATCCATCATTTACATCAATCTATATCTCAATTTGTGTTTTTTGATGTGAGAGTTAATCACTAATTTTTGCGTGTAAAAAGTGCCCATCAAAAGGCAGGTAATTAATTCCTAATGAGAGGTCCCACACAGCCTCACTATCCACACGCCTAAAAATTTTTATGCTCATCTCTTAATTACATGCAGGAAATGAAAGCTAAAATCAGAAAAGCTAGGACTTGAATGTAGCAGGAATTTTGAATCGAGGGGGTGAATATATACGTACGGTAGGAAACTAAAATGTGGATGCGTCGCTAGTCTGGTCGTCGGGGAAGAGATGGAACAGTAAGACTTAGTACGGATGAGGTGGTAAGGAGAGCTGGAGTTGATGCGAGTACAGTAGGAGTCTATATAAGTTCAGTGGTTGATGTGGAGAACGTAAAGTGTCTATGAAGCAAGAGTTGACTGAAGGAAGAGAAGAGCTATGGTGACAGAAGGTGAATGTAACAAGAGCCTCAATGACGGAAGGTAGAGTAACAAATAAAACTGCCAGAAAAAGTGAGGAAAAGGAGGAGCTAGAAACAAGAAACAAGATGGTTGGGATGCGACTGTTCATGAGTGACACAGAAAGCCAAAGGGATAGATATACATAGATGGATAGATATACATAGATGGATAGATATACATAGATAGATAGATAGACAGATAGATAGATAAGGAAACTGAGCACAAAATAACAGCAAATTGTTCTTTTCTTTCCTACAGGTGGTGGTGGTGTGAGAAGAGCATAAGGAGAGATAGCGAGGAAGAGGCGGCGAGGGAAAGACAGCAAGGAAGAGATAGAGAAACCGCCACTGCTGTCTGCACTCGCCTACCTACTCACCCACCTAGGCTACCTGCACAGCCTACCGACTCACCTACCCAAACCATCATCACACCTGTTTCTCCGATCTCCATTTTCCATCAAATCAGACTTCATACGAACTGATACAAGTGTCTCTAAAAACAAGCTGGAGGACGGAGGTACCAAGTTGCTTGTGTGATACTCGCTTGACCTCCAGATGACCCTCCTGCCGTGCCACCTCCTGCTTCGCCACCGTCTCCTACTCTTCCTCACCCTGCTGCTACTACCCTGGCGTGAGGGACAGGCCGCCGCCTCATCAGGTTAGTTAACGTTTACTGTATATACTGCCACTCAGCCAGTCACTCTATTTGTCAGATAATTACACCACCCCAAGCGTTTAGTTAGTATATTATATACTGTATATATTTTGTTACTACAAAAGTGTGTCAGTCTAATGTCGTGTTATTAAACAGGGAGTGCAATCATCAGTAATTCCAGTCAGTCAATTGTAAGTCCTCTGTCAGTTACTTAGCAATTAGGCAATCCATTGCCAGTGATACAGTCTGCCAGTATATCATTTCCTAAGTTATTCAGTCCACCAAAGGTCAATAGGTTACTATGTACACATTAATTAAGTTTAACGCTTCCACTCAGCAAAGAACAAACCTTCAACATAAACATAAACGTTCTACCGAAGCTCTGACAACAATAATCACATCGCATTGAATATTCCGACGAAATTAAACGATCTGCTAATTCTATTACCAATATTTACGAGTTTTGGTAAAGTTTCGAACAAAAAAAGTTTCAGTACCAATATTTCAATAATGCATAATATTCAGTTCTGTAGAATTTTAGTCCATTAGAGTGCCATGATTCCTCCAAACTGTGTCAGGAAACAGGACTATATTAATATACATAATAATGGCCTGTTGCTTGGAATAGTTTGGAGGAATCATTTGCTCTGGATTTCACCAACATTGTATTATCACTTAAATTGCAGAATTGATTCTTATTTATAGTGGAGGATAGTGATTCGACATATTCACCTTTTCTTGCTTGGCTCAAAATATAAATGTACTAGTTTAATCTAACATTAAGCAAACATAACATATATTCTCCCCAGTATATTACACGCTACATTTCCTCCAAACCCCATCTCGTTATCACTACACATCTATTACCACTTCCCACATATCACCTCCAGTTCTCGTATAATATATCACCTCAAAACCAATCGCACTCACAGTGTTTACAGTTTATTTCTCTAGCAAACAAACATATTTCATCTCCTCTGCCATGCCTCATCACGGAGCTCACACGTACGGTCACACTTTACTTCATTGGATTTATGGGACCAACTTAATTGATACTCGTGGGCGTTTAGGTGTAAATAATCAATCTGTTGTGGTGGTGGTGGGTGTGAGGGTGAGGAGGGAGCTGGTATAAATATTGAAGGAGTGCGAGGCCAGCTCAATATTATCCCTGCAAAACACTACCGTAAATTTCACGCTTCTGCTAAATTGGTGAGGAAAATTACACGTCACACAAGATGTATGGTGGTTGAGAGGGACAGTGAGGAAGGTGGTGGTGATGGTAGGGGTGGGGATGAGGATGGTAGTAGTAGTGGTGGGGGTAGTGGGGGTGGAGGAGGGAGAGGTGCTAAGGGCTCTTATGGCCCAGCGTGGCACACTCACCCATTATGGCAGCATGCATATACATATTCTGCCAACACACACTCTCACACGCACTCACAAATGGATACGAACGCACTGACGAACGCATGAACACACACGTATACATAAACGTACACATACACGCTAATACACACACACAAACGTACATACACACACTCTAATACACACATGTTAACACACACACGCAAACACACACACACGCAAACACACACGCACGCTAACACACAAACGTACACACACAAACGCTTTCTCTCATGTCTGCAGACCCTCATTAGGTTGGAGGCTCTCTGATTGCCCACTTTGTGCTTCCTTAGGGGCAATCATGGCTCATCCCTAATTCCTGAGCCACTGCCAGGGTTATATACCGAGTTCCCTGGACGAGATTGGGGCCCCCCTTGGTGGTGTAAGGGGTCATTGTGCCCCGTCGCTCGCTGTCCCAATGCTCCTCAAATCGAATTCCACAAGGGGGACGAGATCTGGTGGTGTTGTTGGGTGATACAGCTGGCCTAGAGGGGGACTTCTTGGCTGATTACCTTATCTTGTGGTAAGACTATAATAATACAGAAGACAAATTGAGGAACCGGTATTGTTTTTGTAAGTAGGAGTTTGTAGGTCGCTTCTTGTGTGTGTATGCAGTCTATCGTCAGATGCGTCACTGTAATTATATAGGCGGATATTTTTTTCCATACATGCACACACGCAATGGCATGTACACTGACGCACACACACACCATTTATAGGGGAACACTCACAGCATTATACCTCCAACATAAGCCATCTTTAAGCATACACAGTCGATAATCACTTCCCAGTCTAAACAACATTTATAAGGCTGTATATGTCCTAGTAAATCTCCCTTCCTCTAAACTCTGTATCTTACTTACTTTGTGTGATGAACGAGAGACGGTGGGCACCCTGGCTGGTGTGATGGGCCGCTTCCCCCTCCCCTGACCACAGCTCCCCACCAGATGCCCCACCCATTTTACAGTGGGTCTAAAGTGGGCCTTCACGTCATCTCTACCCAGTCAGGGGGTGGGGGATCCCTTGGCTGTGTAGGACGCGTTACAAGCGACAGTTGGGGTCTTGCGTGGCGGTACACAGTGGTCAGGGTCAAGGTACTATTAGTGGTACTCCTCTGTGCCATCAACACACACTAACTCAACCAACCTGTCAACAATGAAAGCATTTTTAACACCACATATAATTATTGTACTCTAAAAATACAACACTTACGTAACGGCTCGATTTATGTCCCCTTACTTTATTTGGGAGGTAAACAAAAACCCACGGCCATTAACTATAAAAAAACACTAGTGTATGATACTCTATCCTATCGCAGTATCAACCCGGTCTGGAATAAAAAAACTATTGAGAAACTGAACTTGCCTTTCGAATACCAAAAAAAATCATACAAATGATAAGTCCAGTTCCTCTTCAGTATTGTGTATACGCTGCCACCACCAGAACAAAGTCGATCAGAGGAACCAAGTGACCACACACTGGAGGGGTAGCGTAATGTTAGCTTATTTAGGCACGTGAGTAAGCAACCCAGAATATAACTTTAACGGGGTACGATCAGTGTCTTGAATTGAGAATTGATATTCAGATAGGAACACAATCTATTTGGTTACATCGGTGACGGAATACTCAACTAATCATAAACCCGTATATTTATAATATGTTCACACACATAATAATATAATAATATTTCCCCTTCCCTCGTCAATATTTCCTAATCCCCGTTCTGTCAATTAGGACAGGAACTAAACCCTCTTAAATCCACATACCTAAAACAATGACCACAATATTTAAAAAAAAATTCACTTGCTAAACATCAATATCCTAATACATCCTAACATCAATATCCTATATTATTCGAGTTGTGAATTGCCAGCAATTATTATTAGTCTTATTCACATCATCTTAAGTTGCTCAAGGGAATGTTTGCTAATCAATGTGGCTTCTTCACCCAGCTGTTATCACCAAAGCCGGAAGAAGAATGACCAATATACATTAGTTACTATATGTCCTTACGCGAACACACGATATTCCATAGTTATTTACTTCCATCACTGGACTAATTGATTTCCTACTTACTATATTTTCAAAACAATAAATATAATAATATCGAGAGCTGGCTTGCTCTTACCTGTTATCACCAAAGCCGGAAGAAGAATGACAAGGCAGTAGAGTACTCCACCGCCTCGTCACTTCCTCACCTCTGGTCCAACAAAGTAGGACCCCCGTATTCCTAGTTATGGCATTCTTATCAGTTCCAAAACTTACTGGTGTATATTCAGTTACATACCATGATTTACACATATTCCTGTGCTCAAATTCATTGCCTTCTTCCTTTGTTAAAGTATTATATTACGGTAGTATACATATACAATGCATGTATTGTTCCGCCAGGAATAGAATGGACCTCCGGACTTTAAGACCCTAACTAATCTAATTAATTTTCTAAGTAAGTTACAGTTAAAATTTAGGTAACAACATATTAGAGTTTGGTTCGGAATTATACATTATAATTATAAATGCAGGTTATTCCCTGCATTCAATTAATATTTTACATTTACCTCTTAATCCCTACGTATCTTTCTATCCCTATCACTCTACCAAGTTTCAATTATTCCTCTATTTCACCCACTTATCTAACTATAATAATTATTTTCATTGTTTATCTATATTCTCTAACTGCAAACATTAGTTGTTCATTCCATCATATTAACAATTTTGTCAGAGTGTGTGTGTGCGTGTACGTGTGCGTGTGCGTGTGCGTTTGTGTGTGTGTGTGTGTGTGTGTGTGTGTGTGTGTGTGTGTGTGTGTGTGTGTGTCCCCAGGTATGTGTTGGTTTGTCTGTGTGCATCTGAGTACGAGTATGTATACGTGTGTGTGTGTGTGAGTGAAATGGAGAGCTCATGGAACTCTCCTCACCCAAGCCAATAGAAAAAGTGACAGAACTGAGGACACCAATACATACAAAGTCCCCAAGCCAGCACTTACTTCACAACGTACCGAAAGAGAGATAGTGTGTGTGTGTGTGTGTGTGTGTGTGTGTGTGTGTGTGTGTGTGTGTGTGTGTGTGATTAATTTTTGTTTGCTCGTTCTTTATTGCTCATTCATTTTTTGGTCATGTTCGCCTGCTCTGTTGACACACACATACAAACACACACCGAAAGAAAGTAAAACATATTATGGGCTGCAATCAAATTATGGAGAAAATGTTGGGGGTTAGGAGGTTCCATGGTAGAGTTTTCCCTCGTGTCTTGGGGCTGGAGGGATGGAGGGAGGGAAGGAAGGAAGGAAGGAAGGAAGGAAGGAAGGAGGAAGGGAATAAGGGAGAGAGATACAAGGAAGGAAGGGAAAAAAGGAAGGAAGGGCGGACAAAAATAGGGAAGGAAGGGGGTAGAGGAAGAGGGAAGAAGCACAGAATGAATGCCTATACAGAGCTAAAGATAGGATGGTAGAGGGATTATCCAGAGTTAATTAAGGATAAACTGAAGGAAATATAGAGGCTGAGGGTGTGTAGAGTGATTACCGTAGAATTAACGAGGGTGTCTGGGGTGGGTCGTGATTGGGAGTTCATCTTGTTAGGGGAACAAGGGGTAAAGCTGAAGGATAGAGGGTGTATGGGAGTGTCTATAGGAACTGTGGTGGGCATGGGAGGAGAGTGATTGAGTGTATAGAGATTCAGAGGTGTGTGGTGGATGTGAATGTGGTTGTGGAGAAGGCGTACAGGTAACAAGGAGGGGAGTGCATGGAGGGGAGCGTGGGAAGGCATGTGAGGAGATGGCTACAGATATAATGAGCGTGTGGTTGTTGTTGTTGTTGTTGTTGTTGTTGTTGTTGTTGGGGGTGGAGGAGTGTCCATACCTGTGACAGTTGTGGGGAATGTCAAGAAGTGAGGGGAGTGTGTCAACGAGATGATAGGGTGAAGTTCGTGGAGTGAAGGAGCGACTGTCTGACTGACTGGATGAAGCGGAGGGGTAGCGTAGTTACAAGGAAAGGGAGGAGGAGAAAAAATAAGAAGGGAATAAGGAGGAGGAGGAGTGAGAGAGGGAGTAGGGAAAAGAAGGGAAGGGAGGGAAGAGAAGGGAAGGGACGGGAGGAGAAATGTATAGGGAAGGGACGGGAGGGGAGTGGTAGGGAAGGGACGGGAGGAGAAAGGTAGGGAAGGGAAGGGGCGAGAAGGAAATGGAAGGACAAGAGGAGCCGCAGGAGGAGGAAGGAGCAGAAGGAAGTAGCAGGAGGAAGGAGGAGGGGCAGGAGGAGGAAGGAGGAAGGAGGAGGAGGAAGGAGGAGAGGCAGGAGGAGGAGGAAGGGGGACTGAGTGTCTGAAGTGGCTGCGTCAGAGGACTTGTGGATATTGGGTGGACTGAGAGTGTTTGTGTGTCAGTGTGTGGGAGTGGGTGTAAGTATGGGGGAGTGGGTGTCAGGAATACCACTATGCGTTAGGTTTTGGATTGGTGTGTGTGGTGTGTGTGTGTGTGTGTGTGTGTGTGTGTGTGTGTGTGTGTGTGTGTGTGTGTGTGTGTGTGTGTGTGTGTGTGTATGCTTATATGTATGTATTTATGAGTCTGTGTTTGTGCTGGTACTCTTTAATAATAATAATAATAATAATAATAATAATAATAATAATAATAATAATAAAATAATAATAATATACGGTTTATTAAGTAATAGCAGCTGGTAAGCTGAAATTTACATATTACTCTGAAACGTTAATGGTAAAATGAGAATTAAACAATTAGACATCAATACATATGAGAAAATAATAAATACATATTTAAACAAAGAAAATAATAGAAAATCTTACTAGTAATACATACGTGTTTGTGTGTGTGAGCTAGTAGGCTGTGCTCACGCGCGTGTGTATGTATGTAAGTGTGTGCGCGCACTAGTAGGTTGTAAGTGTGTGCGCGCACTAGTAGGCTATGCGCGCGCGCTCGTGTGTGTGTGCGTGTGTATATGAAGATCTAGAGTGGCAGCGTCAGAGGACTTGGGGATATTGGATGGAAGGTGTCTGTGTGTGTGTGTGTGTGTGTGTGTGAGGAGAATAGGAGGAGAAGACTGAGTGAAAAAGGCACACACAGACGAAAATAAAAGACAGACAATGATAACAAAGATATAAACACAGCACAACAGAAAAGGAGGAAGAGGAGGAGGAGGAGGAGGAGGATTAAGAGGAAGAGAATGAAGAGAAGGAGAAGGAGGAACAGAAATGAATGAAAAGAGACAGTTACGAGGCAGTAAAGAGACGAAAATGAAATAATGGGAGAAAGAAGAACAAGAGAAAGCAGGCAGGGGAAACAAGGAGGTGAAGAGAAGAGAGAGAGAGACAGGGCGGAGAGGGAGAGAAGAGAAAACACATAACCAGGGATAGAATTAGATAAGGAAGAGAGGTAAGAGAGACGAGGAGAAAGAGTAGGTAAGGCAAGGAAGGAACAATGGGGAATGGAGAGGACAGATAAACAGGAGACACGGATGGCGGAGACAGTAAGGCGAATAAATGAGAGGGATAACAGACAGGAAAGAGACCAAGGAGAAATAAAGAACGTAGATGGAAAAATGCAGAGAGAAAATAGAGGAGGAATTGAAGGAAGAGATAGAGAGTAAATTAAACGAGGACAATTATAAAAAAAAGGAAGACAAAAGAGAAGAGGGAGATAAAAGAGAAGAGGGAGATGAAAGAGAACGATGAAATAAAGAGTAATAGAAGGAATGATAAGGGCAATATCGAATGAAAAATAACGCCGTTGTGAGAAAAGACAAGACGTGACAGAACGCAGACGGGAGATAGTAAGAGTGAAAGAGGATGAGGGAAGGCAGGAAATAAATGACAGGAAAACAGACATAATATAATAAACAGTGTGTGAACCAGTGGGCAAGGAAAATAAAGGAAGGAAAGTGGAAGTAAATGGGAATAACGGGAAATAATGGTAAGTGAAAGAATAAGTGAAAGAATAAGTGAGAGAATAAGTGAAGGAATATGTGAGAGAGAGTAAATAGGAAGGGATGGAATGAGAAGAAAACAGACATGATTTAGTAGTGCGGAAAAAGGAAAGAATGGAAGGTAAAGGAGAAGTAATAAGGGAAGTGCGAAAAATAATGGGAAGTGAATGAGGAAATGAGAGAGAGAGTAATAGGAAGGGATGGGATGAGAGGACGAAAAGGAAAGTGTGATGAGAGGAATAGAAGGAAGGGTTTGGCTGAAGTTTAGAGAAATTGAAAAAAAAAAATAATAATGATGGGAGAGAAAGAGAAATGAGTTAGGGCGAACAATAGTATATTTATAAACACGTTAAAAATATAAAAAGAAAGAGAGACAGATGGATAAAATTAATGCAAGAGAACAAACACTCACACCACTATCTTCTTGAGGCCATTTTAACAGGACCCCATTCTGCTCTATAGTTTAAGGGGGTGTGGGAGTAGGGGACAGGCTTGGGGGGGGGGGGGCTGGGGGGGTGCAGGAATAGGGGGACAGGCTTGGGGGGGGGGTAGAGAGCCTGTTCCCCTATTCCCACAACCCGTAACCCCTCCAAGCCTGTCCCCCTACTCCTGCACCCCCCAAACCCCCCCAAAGCCTGTCCCCCTATTTCCGCACCCCCCCTTAACTCAACACGCCCTCAACATTATCACTACAATCCGAGAGGCAGAGTACAAAACCTGTGTAGAGAAAGTGTAAAAAAATATGTAGGTTGTTGACAGGCAGACAGTAATATTGTATTACTGTCTGCTTGTCAACAAACTATAAATTTTGCTCTCTCTCTCTTTCCTCTTGTAACTACCTCACAAGTAGCGAGGCGTACCAGCTTCATGTGTGGGCAACTGTATATTATTTACTTTCAGAGTTCCTACTTACGTCTGTCTGATTAATTCGATTAAGTCAATGTGTCGATAAATAGTATAATCATTGTGATGCATAGGCAATAATAGGCAATAATATACATCAATCAGCATATAATTTCGATAGGTAAAAAATATTATGTTAGAGTAATGGAGCAATTAGTTATCATACGAAATTTCAGCCTTTTTGTTTATATTATATTATGTAGTGAAAACCCCCGAATATATTATGATACACAAATTTACATATCAACAGATCGACTGACTACAGGGACTTTCCTCATAACGACTTTCTGGGTTTGTATGAAGACCATTTGGTGGCGGAGGTCAATAATCATAAAACAAAGTGAACCAGTGAAGGGAAGGAAAAGAAACACGTGAATGAATGAATGAATGAAAGAATGAATGAATGAATGAATGAATGAATGAATGAATGAATGAATGAATGAATGAATGAATGAATGAATGAATGAATGAATGAATGAATGAATGAATGAATGAATGAGAGATAAAAGAAGAACTATACGCAATATAGTTAAAATGAATGTATGAAAGAAAATAAATGAAAGGAAGAGAAAGTATAGGGAATGGATGAAAAAGGGAAAGGAATATAAGATATAAAAATGAAAGGATGTAATGAGGATTAAATAACAGAATGAACTTGGAAGATACTACAAAAGAATACTATGGAAATCAAACAGCAGCAGACTGGTTGATAGAAAGGATAGAAAGGATAGCAATGAAACAGAGGGAGATCACGCTGGATGGAAAAACTGGTGTGGAATTTAGGACAGGAAAGAACGAAGGGAAAAAATCACTATACCGGGTATTTTGTAGTTAGATTACCAAAGAATTATATTGCAAAAACGTTTGAAAGTGTAAACAGAATGAAGGATAGTGAAGTGAAGGAAAAGAAGAAAAAATGCAAGGAAGGAAGGAAGGAACAAGGAATTAAAAGAAGTATAGTGAATGAATGAAGGAAGGAAGGAAGCAACAGAAGTGAAGGAAGTAAGTAAAGTAAAGTGAAGGAAGAAAGGAAGGAAGTGAAGGAAGGAAGTGAAGGAAGGAAGTAAAGGAGGGAAGGAGAGAAGGAAGGAAGTAAAGGAGGGAAGGAGAGAAGGAAGTGAAGAAAGTAAAGGAGGGAAGGAAGTAAAGGAGGGAAGGAAGTAGAGGAGGGAAAAAAGTAGAGGAGGGAAAAAAGTAAAGGAGGGAAAGAAGTAAAGAAGGGAAAGAAGTAAAGGAGGGAAGGAAGTAAAGTAGGGAAAGAAGTAAATGAAGGAAGGAAGGGACAGCCACCATTCTCGACCTCCCGCCAAGGATGACTGGTCCGATTTCCCTTCCCTCTCCTATACCTTCCCCCCTGCCCCCCACCACCCCCTACCAATCTCTTCACCCCTCCCCCATCCCTCTAGATCCGTACCTTTCCCTGACCCCTACCTCTCCTTGTCCCCCATCCCCCCAAGATCCGTACCCTTGCCTGTCCCCTACCTCTGCTTGCCCCCCCATCACTCCCTGCCCCCCATTCCCCCAAGATCCGTACCCTTCCCTGATCCCTACCACTCTCTGCCCCCCTCGTTTCTCCCTCCTCCATCCCCTCCCCCCCCCCTTTTTCCTCCAGTCTTACTATAGGGATCTTCTTCTTTCCTTCCTCACTCCCTCGTTCCTCTTTCCCTCTTTCCTCCTTTCTTATTCCTTTTATCACTGATCCCTTCTTTTTCCCCTCACCTCCTTTCTCTTTTATTTTTCTCTCTCTCATCCATCCCACCTGTCTTATAAGCCTTACATCATTCTTCTTCTCTTCCTTTTTCTATCTCATCTCCACTTTATTCATTTATTTACTTTTTTCCTATCTTTCTTTCTTTCTTTTTCTCCTATCTTTCTTTCTCTCCTCTATCTTTCTTTCTCATCCTGAATCTTTCTTTCTCTCCTTTTTTTCTTCTTTCTCTCCCCTATCTATCTTCCTTTCTCTTCTATCTTTCTTCCTTTCTCTCCTATTTTTCTTCCTTTCTCTCCTCCTCTATCTTTCTTTCTCTCCTCTTGCTCCTTTCCTTTTTTCATCTTATATTATATTTCCCTTTCTCTCTTCATCAATTCTCCTCTCACTCTTTTCTTCCTCTTCCTTCACTTATATTCCTTTTATCTATCATTAATTCATTGTTTTCCTTCCTCTCTTCCACCTACATTTTCACCGTATTTACTTCTTCCTCTTTCTCTCTCCCTCCAATCACTTCTCCATTCATTCATTCTCTTCCTTTCCTCCTCTACGTCTCTCACTCTTAATCCTCTCTCTTTCTTCCTCCCATCCTTTTCACCATCTCTCTCTTTTTTTTCCTCCATCCTCTCTCTCCTTTTCCCTTCCCTCCTACCTCTCCTTCGCACCTCCTCTTCATCCATAATTCTTCCCTTCTTTCTTCCATCTCCTAATTCTTACCCTCCTTGCCTCCTTCTCAACTTTGTCTTTTATTTTATCTCATTCTCATTCTCTTTTTTCTTCTAATATTTACTTGCCTCTTGAATTTACTTATGTCTGTCAGTCCCGTCTCTCTCTCTCTCTCTCTCTCTCTCTCTCTCTCTCTCTCTCTCTCTCTCTCTCTCTCTCTCTCTCTCTCTCTCTCTCTCACGTCTTTGTATTTCTGTCTCACTGCCTGTCGATTCCTGTCTCTCAAACTCCTCTACGCTTCACGAAAATGTCACCCACTCCCCAATACTCTCTCTCTGCTTATACTCTCTCTCTGCTTATACTCTCTCCCTCTGCTTATACTCTCTCCCTCTGCTTATACTCTCTCACTATTCTTATACTCTCTCACTATTCTATATTCTTAACTTGTTCTTATTATCACTGCCATTCTCTTTCCCGAGTTATCCATTTCCTCTTGTTTCCTTCCTTCCTTTAATATCTTTTCTCCTCCGATAGTTAACAGAATGTTAGAAACTTATTTCTCCAAACTATTCTAAGCGACAGGCCACCATTATTTTTTGTCAATGTGGTCCTGTTTCCTGGCATACTGTGAAGGGATCAATGAACCAAATTAATGTACTAAATTTATTTATATATATATATATTCCTCAAGGGCCCTGTGATCATAATTATAATAGAACTGGAGGCTTTTGTTTCCTCCTGACTCTGCCACGAGACGCGCCCTTCCATATAGGCAATGTTCAGTGGCAACATTTGAAGGACTCACTAACCTTTAATTTTCTGACTACATCACGTGAGGCCTTTAATTAAGAGGTAATCTTTCATGCTGTGTATTGCTTTGTGTCGTCAGAAAATTGGAGTTATACGAGTCCTTCAAATATTGCCACGAAACACCACCTATATGGATGGAGCTTGTTTCATGGAGTGGTCAGGAGGAATAAGAAGCCTCCAGTTTTCCTACACGATCACAAGGTCCTCAAGAGCATAGACACAATACTATGCTGCTTCGGGTATAATATGTGTTACGACAATATTAAAACAAGGAGCTCCGAGGATTGTAACACTAGGTAAGCTCTAGGTTAGAAGTTCGTCAATAACAATGTTAGGCTCAAGATTTATAGATTAGACCATAAAGAGCAAAGGCGGAACTGAAAGGAATAAGCTGCACTCGTATACTATGCAAATATGCTGCTCCTAACACACACACTAACACACACACTAACTCTCTAACTCTCTCTAACTCTCTCTCTCTCTCTCTCTCTCTCTCTCTCTCTCTCTCTCTCTCTCTCTCTCTCTCTCTCATCTTAAGCTAAGGTGGGAAGTGTTAGCAGGACGTAACTCTTCCTAGGTGAGGGATCCAGTCTTGACTTGGGCTATAACACCACCGCCAATTCTTCCCAGCCATCTCTTTTTCCTCACAATCTTTCCTTTTGATCTCACTTCCATCTTCTCCCCCACCACCTCCTCCTCCTCCTCCTCCTCCTCCTCCTCCTCCTCATACTTTCTGATTATCCTTTACTCCCACATTCATTCCATTTTAAGTGCCTCCCATCCTTCCGTCTTTCCACCTTCCGTCTTTCCACCTTCCTTCCATACCTCCCTCCTCCAGTTTTCACATTTTCAATCTTGACATCTTTCCTTTATCACATCCTCCTTCACCTTTCCCTCCTTACCACCTTCCTTCCTTCCTTCCTTCCTTCCACATCTTACCTCCCTTCGTCTGTCTCCTATAATTAGCCTTCCTCCTTTCCCTAGCTCCTTCCTTCTCCACTCCTCTCTACCTCCTTCCTTACTGTCATCACCACATCTCCCCTTTCTCCAACCATACATCCTCTCTCCTTCATTTCTTTCTACAGACCCCAAACCATTTTTTCCTCCATATTTTCCCACCCGTCTTCTGTTTCCATAATAACCTTCCTTCCTTCTCTACCTCCTTCCTTCCTTCCTTCCTTCCTGTCATCACCACATCTTCCCTCTCTTCAACCTTACGTCCCCAAGGCTTTGCTCGCCCCCTTCCTTCCTTCCTTCCTTCCTTCTCCACACCTCTCTAATTCCGTCCACATTTTCTTCCTTGATTCACTCTTACATTCAGTTTAATTTTCCATTCCATGTTCTCACTAAAATCAATTCCTTCCATTTCTGCTTTCATGATTCGACATTCTCATAATTTCATATACCACTTTCTCTCTCTTTTTCCTTTCTTTAACCATTTCACCTCTCTCCCTCTCTCTCTCTCTCTCTCTCTCTCTCTCTCTCTCTCTCTCTCTCTCTCTCTCTCTCTCTCTCTCTCTCTCTCTCTCTCTCTCTCTCTCTCACTGCTCCTTCCATCCATTGATTCCCTCTCTCTCTCTGTCCTCCATATCTCTCTTAATCCATATTTCCTTTAGCGCCTTTCCTCTCCTTGCATCGCTTCCTTCTTCCTCTCTCATCTCTTGCTCTCGTTTCCTCTTCCTTACTCTCCCCCTTTCTCACTTATTCTGATTTATTTTTTCCCTCTCATTTATATTATCAATTCCTCTTCCATCCCTCCATCTACTCTCTCCTTTCTCATTCCCATTCTCTCCATCTTCTTTCTCATCCTTTATTCCCCTTTTCAATTTATTTCCTTCCCATCTCCTTTTCTTTTACTCATCACATTCATCTTTATTCTTCCCTCCATTCTATTTAACAACCAGTATTATTTGTTTTTGTTCTGAATAATAAAGCCTACATTTCTCAACAAATGTTTATCAAAATACTGACGGATATATATATATATACCAAAAACGCATGGAACTTTATGAAAAAAAACGCATGGATATAGGGCTATATATCAAAACACGCACGGAAATATACTGTCTATAAAAACTGCACGAAAATATATATCATAACACACACAGATTATATATCAAAATATGCACAGATATATGAAAATATGCATCCCAGAAATATATTAAAATAAATAAACGCACCAAAATATATATCAAAATACGCACATAATTATATGTCAAAATACGCACAAAAATATATATATCAAAATACGCACAAAAATATATATATCAAGCTACGCATGAAAATAATATAAAAAAAAACGCATCCCATAAATGTATATAAAAAAGAGCACGAAAAAATATATATAAAACTACGCACGGAAAATGTATATAAAAAAACGTATCCCATATCAAGGCTAAGAGATATACTATATGTATATCTCTTGGCCTTGTCCCATATATTATGCACCAACTAAGAAAACCCGTGTACAAGTTTCCATTGAGGTGATATGGTATCTGTGTTGTCGAATGCTGACCCGCCGCTTCCCAGTCCACTACCAGTCAGTCTCTCTCTCTCTATGTTATTCCGTCTGGTTCTCTCCCTGACCTATATACTCCCGTCGTTGTCGTGATCTTTACTGCACCATATTTATTTATTCATTCACCACATCATACGCACCTCTCTTTTTCTCTCTCTCTCTCTCCCTTTCTGTGTGTGTGTGTGTGTGTGTGTGTGTGTGTGTATTAGATATGTATATATATTTAGGGTGTGTGTGTGTGTATGTTTTAATGCGAGAGAGATAGAGTGAATGTGTGTGTGTTTATGTGAGTGTGGTGAGAGTGTGCAAGTTGTTTGTGAGTGTTTGTGTGTGAGTGAGTGTTCGTGTGTGGTTTTATGCGTGTGTATGTATGAGAGAGAGAGAGAGATAGTGTGAATGTGTGTGTTTATATGAGTGTGGTGAGTGTGTGAGTTTGTGTGAGAGAGAGAGAGAGAGAGAGAGAGAGAGAGAGAGAGAGAGAGAGAGAGAGAGAGAGAGAGAGAGAGAGAGAGATTCAGCGTCAAAGAGATGTGAGAAAACATACCAGATAACGAGTTGTTCTCTTATGTTTATTCCTTGCCTGTGTCTCAACTTCCACGGTTTGTCTTCCTTCTTCCTATCTTTATTCTAACTTTTCTTCTTACTTCCTTTATTTCATTACTTTCTTGTTTACCTGTTTACCTTCCTTCCTTTCTTTCATTCTTTCTTTCTTCCTTCCTTCCTTGCTTGCTTTCTTCCTACCTTCCTTTCATTTTTTCTTCCTTCTTCCTATCTTTATTCTATCTTTCCTTCTTACTTCCTTTATTTCATTACTTTCTTGTTTACCTGTTTTCCTTCCTTTCTTCCTTCCTTATTTCCTTTATTCCATCACTTGTTTGTATGTTTTCCTTCCTTCTTTCAATCCTTCCATCCTTGCTTATTTCATTTCTTTTTTTGCCTATTTTCCTTCCTTCCTTCCTTCTTTCCATCTTTTGTTTGTTCCTTCCTTTTTTCATTACTTCTCTTCCATCCTTCCTTTCATCTTCCTTCATTCCGCCCCAATCTTCTTATCGTCTATTCCTTTTCCATCGCTCATTCAATATTTTCCTTTCATCTCCCCGTTCCATCCATTTCCGTCCTTTTATACGACTCTGTCCCATTTCCTCTTATTCCATCCCACTTACCATCTCTCCTCGTCTCTCTCTCTCTCTCTCTCTCTCTCTCTCTCTCTCTCTCTCTCTCTCTCTCTCTCTCTCTCTCTCACCTCATCATTATTCATTCGCCTCCTTTCATCCATTATCCTCCCTGCGTTTCCGACTCTTTTCACATTCGCTATTCTCTCTATATATCTCCCTTGTCTTTGTCTCTGCCTCTACAGTACTTCTCTGGCCAATTCCCTCCCTGTCCATTAATCTATGTCTCCCCACTTCTCTCTCTCTCTCTCTCTCTCTCTCTCTCTCTCTCTCTCTCTCTCTCTCTCTCTCTCTCTCTCTCTCTCTCTCTCTCTAATCAATCCGTATATTCATCTGTCAGCGTGTGTCTGTCTGTGTTTAACTTTACATCTCTCTCTCACACACGCACACAGTAACATATTCATATACTCTCTCTCTCTCTCTCTCTCTCTCTCTCTCTCTCTCTCTCTCTCTCTCTCTCTCTCTCTCTCTCGTGTTCACCCAGCCACACACACACACACATACAAAGTCTTGCTCAGTGTCCAAGTCCCCGCCTCATTGTCAACCCAGTCGTCGTCCTCTCGCCATTTTAACTCCATCAAGAGCCGCCAAGGTGGATGGTCTGGTCTCTGGCTCTTCCCTTTATTCTCTTGTTCTCTTCAATATAATACAACTCCATGGCTTTTTGTGTGTCTAGGCTTCGTTCTCTTCAATATAATACAATTTTTTCAAGGATTTCCCGTGTGTCTATATTTGTGTTCTCTTCAATATTATAGAATTTCATGGCTGCTTCTTGTGTGTTTGTCTTGTTTCCTTCAAAATAATATATCTTCATGGCTTCTTGTGCGTCGATATTTTGTTCTCTTTAATATAAAACGTCTTCATGGCTTTTTGTTTGTTTGTCTTGTTCCTTTCATAATAATAATTATATCTTCATGGCTTCTCTTCAAAATTATATATCTTCTTGAATTTTGTGTGTCTATAACTCTCTCTATATATATGACTATACCCAGATAATTTTTCCTGTAAGAGGGAAGCATTTCTGACGTCCAAAAATAATTTACTATTTCATTTATCCTGTGAATCACTGTACACGAATTTCAGTATACAAATTTCAGTATACGAGTATTATGGATTTCAGTATACGGATTTCAGTATACGAGTATTATGGATTTCAGTATATGGATTTCAGTATATACACAACGAACGACAGCATACATCTCTATTAAAGCAAAAAAAAAAAATCCATTTCCAAAAAGCCGACTGACTGACTGAGTGATAACAATATTATTCCCTTCCGACAATCGTATTTTTTTCCTATATTCCCGAGGGGTAGGTAGCTTTTCATACAAGTCCAACAACAACAACAAATGCTATGGTCGTTTCACACACTGTATTAATTGAGAACGAATACTTCTCTTCCGTCCTTCCCCCTTTCTTTCTTTCTTTCTTTATCCCGTCTTCCTGTTTTCCTTTTCTTTGTTCTCCTTCCTTCCTGTGTTATCCTCTTTCATCTCTTTCTCTCATCCCCCTTACCGGCTTTCCTTTTATTCCATTTCACTCTCAACAATCCTTCCCTTCCCTTGTAACCCAAGTAGTGTCCTGGTATATACGAGTATAGGCTATATACAGTATACGAGTATATACGAGTATAGGCTATATACAGTATACGAGTATATACACACGCTCCAAAGGGTGTTCATATAGTTTTAGGACACACACACACACATACCAACTTAACTAATGTAGCCAGTTTCTCTGTATATAATTTATAGTCTGAAGGAATTAGCCACCTCCAATTCTGCCAACATTATTACTACTATTATTACTTTTGAAAAGAGCGAAAAACGGAGATGTAATCACTATTGTCAATTCAGCTGTTACTTTAAGGTGGTAAATCTGTTTTGGTTCATTGGAGTGCCTTGATGCCTCCAAAGTATGCTAAGAAACAGGACCAGTGCATGGGACAAAAATAATGGTGTTGTGTTGCTTGGAAGATTCAGTTGCTCCAGAATTACCAACACAAAACTTCCTCCCAAGGACCTTAATTAAGAGTTTAGTTTAATGGCGATTGCGTACAACTTTGATATTACTGATGCTTTGATTGGAATGGATAATGTACAGAACAGAGATCCTTCACATACATACATAAAACCACTCTTAATTATGGGGAGGGTATAATTTGGACATTTTTGGAGATAATGATTACTCCAAACTCTTCCCAGCAACAGAACACCATTATTTTTGTTCATCTGATCCTGTTTTCTGGTATACTTTGGAGGAATCAAGGCACTCCAATGTACCAAATGTATACTCTCTCCTTAATTCTAATATCCTATAGGACCTCTGATTGGAATGGATAATGTACAGGCACGAGCACCAAAAAGTATACAGCTTTGGTTGAAACCTTGACGAACTAATTCCAATGGAGGCCTTATTGTGCCTATATTTACTCTGTCTAAGTATTCGAAGCCCACCTGAATACTTATTAGTACTCGTAACTGTACAGAGTTGCTTCACATGCATACACAAAGTCGTTCTTAATCCTTACGGTATGCTGCTCGAAACTATTCTCACAAAACACAAACATTTACATTCCTGACGATGGAAATTGATGCACTACCAACCTTGGATTTGAAATTAACAGTTAAACCCAAAGGAATCAATAAGTTTACATGAATAATAATAATAACCCATACTATACTGATGACTGTACCGATGGTTTCTCTAGTATTAAGGGGGTGCGGGAGTAGGGGACAGGCTTAAGGGGGGGGGGATAGAAGTACAGGCTCAAACCCCCAATCCCCCCACCAGTGCATATTTCGAGCAGAGTTCAGAACAAGTGTTTCGGCGTCACTATCTCGCACAGCGTTGGCAGGAGTTTGACCAGCTGTACATACATATTACAAACCCCACCTAGTTACACCAAAAGTCCAAAGTTCATACTCTACAGTCATATTACCATACTATGCAGCAGATGAACAACCCAAACAACCAACCCACGAACGAACGAACGCTGTTTGTAACGACTAAACTTCCCCTAGTAAATGTAGTTAATTCTAGTCCGCGATGTCAACCCGACCTTCACCATCATGTCACACGTGTGTTTTCACTCTAACCACACGTTGTAACTGACCAGAAAGGGCACGGCCACGGCAATATTCGAAAGTGCACGGCAATATTCAATGTAAGGTGGAACGTAATTGGCTGAACTTTGAGTGGTGGTGAAGATGTTGACATAATTATACAGCCAAATTTTTCTTGCACTTTCTACTTGCTCAGCTGTACAACGTTTCAACCATCAGCATCCCGAAGGTTAAATTTATGTTTTGCTGGGATCGTACCGTACTGTACCTTCTCCCATCATCGAACCATATGCCCACTAACATCAACTTGCACCTGGGTATATTAAGGACCCTGTTATCGTGTATGAGACTTGGTGGATTCTGATTCCTCCCGACTGTGCTACAAAACAAGCTCCTTCAGTGTAGGTTGTGTTTCGTGGCAATGTTTGAAGGACTCACTAACCTCCAATTTTCTGACTACAACAAGACGTCCCTCAACCAGCCAACCGGTCAATGAAATGAAGGTCGGAAAAATTAAGAAAGGTTCTGTTCGGAATTATTGAACACTTTTTTATCATGACTCCGAGGTGTTTCTAAAAGGTCGGAAGACTCTGTGTTCATCCACATTTACTCTACCATTCCCTTCTACTTAAAATATGAGGGAAAACTATTAGCAGCACTTACACTTTCTTTTTTTCTTAGGTAACAGGAAACAAAACGTGTAGAGAAACTTAAGAATGGGCGGGGCTACATGTGTCCTGGTTCTCACAACTAGTAAACGTCCTGTCGTGTTCATTCGAGTCTCCAAACTTTCCTCCAAACACAACTCTAACATAACCTGCAGAGAGAAAGTTAGAGAATGGTTGCGTGTTCGAGGCACGAATTCAGAACCACACTACAGTAACTCTCTAAGGTTCGCTAGCTACACATGTGACGTGTTATACTTGCCTTGTGTTTCAGTGGTTCATTTCTGTGTCTTTAAATGTGTCTTTAAATTGTGGCCAAAAGGTGTTGTTTTGTCGCTTCAAGCAGAGGGAGTTAATCATATATACAGACCCATAATAACTTATGTGAATATGTTAACCATTTCTTCATCCGTCAATTTATCAATGCTCTTGGAGAAGGATGCTACGCAGATATCGACCAAACAAGACAGTATTTAAATGAAGCTGCTGAATCTATTGCTCCGTGAACAATGAAATGAGGAAACATGATGGACTGGAGACATGGTAAATTGGTAATTGATATTCATCTGAGACGATTCTAAGCAGTCTGAATTAACAACACCTAAGCTTAATGTGGTGGCGAATAGTTTTGTACGCTGAGAGTTAAAAAAGAATGTTTTGCTTCATTGGATAAACATTTTCTATCCATTTATGGATGAGATGATTATACAGAAAGATAAAAAAGTAATCATAACTACTATGCATGGAACAGTTAAAGCAACTTCGAGGCTACGCATTCTTCCAATCAACGCTGCAAAACTGATCCCCAACTCGATTACTGTGGTAACCTCTTTCTTGATGAATTTTAAAGGATTCTAAAGTCCCTCCTTAGTTCGCCAACATCATATTAGGCTACTCCTTAACATTGCTCACAGATAAATGATCAATAGTGACTCTTCTTCTCCATTCAAAAGTGTAATAAAAAAAATCGTGGTCAGCAGGGCTTACTTATACTTGCACTGAGCCCTGAGAAAAGTCATCAGTTACAGCACTTTATACGACGCCATAAAAGAACCTCAATGAAGACCCCTGGCACTAACATACTGCCAGGTTTTCACAACAAATTAATCCATACAACAATGATGTAGCAGAGCGTCGTATAATAATATATGTAAAAGTATAATATTAATAAAAAACTATATATATTCCTTTGAAGTTGTTGTTACATTATCATCATTATCTTTACACGGAAACACACCATCATTTTCCACCACCAAGAAATTCCTCTTCTCAGTCCGCCGCTCCACATGCAAAACCACGATTCTGTTCAAACACAATCACCTTTACTCTCTCTCTCTTTCTGTCTCTCTTTCTCTCTCTCTCTCTGCTTCCCCCACCAGCATTCATTCACTCACTCAATTACTCGCCCTTTCTACCTCAATTTCTCACTTTCGGTATCTATCTGAATCTTTCTCCCTGTCAATCCTATTCTCTTTTTTTTATTTATAATTTTTCTCTCCCTTTCATTCTCCAATTGATTTAAAAAAATACTTCCTTTTTTATCCTACTTGGTTACAATATATCTTCCTTGCCCCCCCCCCCCCCTCTATATACCTGTTTTTTTACGAGCTAAACTACATTAATTCTCTCTTTTTTTTTTACGAGCCAAGCTACATTTCTCTCTCTCTCTCTCTCTCTCTCTCTCTCTCTCTCTCTCTCTCTCTCTCTCTCTCTCTCTCTCTCTCTCTCTCTCTCTCTCTCTCTTGTTGGTTATTCACTGTGTATCCAGTTATGCGTATTTTCCCAGTACACTAACGCCACAAAGGCATACACCACCACCACCACCACCACCACACCACAACATACCACACCACACCTCCTCCCTCTCACCACCACCACCATCACACTGCAACACAACACACCACTACGCCACACCACGACACACTTCAACACATCACACCACAACACACTTCAACACACTACGCCACAACACGACACATCACACCTCGTCCCTCTCACCACTATTAAGGCTTGCATTCTCCCCACCTGTGTGTTACGCCGTTTAAAGAAATCGTTCTTTTTGGGCGAAATGCAGTCTATATACAGCTTTGTGAACAACAATGCAAGAAAACAGATTCCCTACTCGTATACCGAAGTGGTCCGTTTTCTGGCAACTATAATATAATTATTCTTTTATAAATACATAACAAAACCAACCTCAACCAATCTCCTTCACAACCTATAATAACAGTAATATCTTTCGCAGCCCTACCACCTTCACCATCACTAATAACACTACCATGCACCACAACCAACAACCAACCAACAACCAAGCTGCTTTTATTTCCATCCTGTTTGAGTTTCCTTCACAGCAGCTTTAATTTTCTGTTAATATTCTCTTTCATCTTTTCACTTAAAAAGGCCAAAAAAATTTACACATTCGCCTCTTTTTTCTGCTGGTCTCACTCCTACCACCTACACCAATCGCATGTTTACTCTTATATCTATCATCGCAGACTTTCACTCATTTTCCACATCAGACGACTCAACATTTTGCCCTTCCTTCCTTCCTTCCTTCCTTTACCACGTCGACGAGATACGAGGAAAAGTTCTTCGGAGACGCTCCCTGCCGTCATTTCTTTCCTGAGCCAAGTAGCACATAAACACCCTTGCTGGCCTTAACACAGTACACTATGCTGCACTTGGCATACTTCTTTATGTCTCTCTCTCTCTCTCTCTCTCTCTCTCTCTCTCTCTCTCTCTCTCTCTCTCTCTCTCTCTCTCTCTCTCTCTCTCTCTCTACCCGTGTGAGTGGTGTGAATGTGCTTGTGTGTGTGTGTGTGTGTGTGTGTGTGTGAGAGAGAGAGAGTGTGCGCGCGTGTACTTGTGTGTATGTGTATGTGTATGATTGTGTATGTGTGTGTATGTGTATGTGTGTGTATGTGTATGTGTGTGTGTGTGTAAGTGTGTGATTGTCTGTGTGTGCGTGTGCTTGTGCGCCTGTGTGTGCGTGTGCTTGTGAGCCTGTGTGTGTGTGCCTAAGTGTGTGTGTTGGTGTGTATGCTTGTCATCTGTCTCTCGTCTTCCCTGGTGTCCGTGGCCTCCGTGCTGTGGTCTCCAGGTCACGTCTCACTCCCGTCTCACCTGCTTCCTTCCTCATCCCTCACGCATTTCCTACCGCTTTCGTCCAGTCATTCCTTCTTCTTCCTTCCTCATCCCTCCCATATTTCCTACCGCTTTCGTCCAGTCATTCCTTCTTCTTCCTTCCTCATCCCTCCCATATTTCCTACCGCTTTCGTCCGAGTCATTCCTTCTTCCTTCCTTCCTCATCCCTCCCATATTTCATCTTTCCTTTCCTACTTGTCATTTCCTTCTCCTTCCTGCCTCTTATTCTAACAGTTTTTCTTTCCATTCTTCCTGGTCATTCCTTTTTTCCTTTTCCTTCCTGCCTCTTACTCCAACATCTCCTCTTTCATTTTCTCCATTCAGCCAATCTTCTTCCCTTCTTCCCGTTTCTTACCCCAACATCTCCTCTTCCCTTTCCTCCATTCAACCAATCTTCTTCCCTTCTTCCCGTTTCTTACCCCAACATTTCCTCTTCCATTTTCTCCTTCCAGCAGATCTCCTTCCTTTTCTTTCCTGTCAAAATGGCTCTGTCTTTCCATCTCGCCCACACCCGTTTTTGCCGTCCTTTCCAACAACAACACTGCCCTTACTTCTCTCTCATACCTCCTTTACTGTCTCTTCACATCATCTTTTCACCTCTAATAAAGCTACTTTCTGTTTATATCTATCATTTTTTTTTCTCTCTCTTTCGGACATTTTACTTTCTGTTTATATCTATCTTTTTTTTCTCTCTCTCGGACATTTTACTTTCTGTTTATATCTATCTTTTTTTTCTCTCTCGGACATTTTACTTTCTGTTTATATCTATCTTTTTTTTCTCTCTCTCGGACATTTTCCATCTCTTCTTCCCTCCACCCACCCTGTTCTTGTGCTCTCCTCCCACCCACACACCCTCTTGGTTTCTTCACTTGGTTCGTCTTTCTCGCCGCCCCACCCCCCGCTTTCATCCCTGCTTCACCATAAACACTTGACAAAACCTCTCTCCCAACTCTGTCTCAATCTCTCTGTCTCCATCTCCCTTACTTCTCTCTCAAATCTCTCTCTTCCTCTACCAATCTAACCATCTATCTATCTACCTATCTATTTATCAATATATCTATCTATCTATCTATTCCACTTTCCACTCCTCTGTCGCCTCACACACAACACACACACACACACACACACACACACACACACACACACACACACACACACACACACACACACACACACACACACACACACACACACACTACAACCAGCGTCCCGTCCCCTGACCCACTACTATAAGCTACACACTTCCATAACTGAGCCTCTATTTTGTGCCACCCTGCAGTGATGTCGCCATACCCCGGCCCCCCTCCCGAGGCAGCGGTGGCGGGGGCCAGGACTGTGTTCCGGCAGCACAACAACACGGAGCAGAGGGCACAGGTGGGCACCACGGCCGTCCTCCACTGTGTAGCACCAGACCTTGGGGATACCACGGTGAGTTCTATCTTACCTGTATCTATTTAAATCACACATACTATTATTGGTGTATCTATTAAATTCACATTTTATCATTGATGTATCTATTGATATGACACATCCTATCAATGATGCATATATTAACATAACACATACTATCATTGGTGTATCAAATTCACGTCCTATCATTGATGTATCTATTAACATGACACATCCTATCATTGATGTATCTATTAAAATCACACACTCAGGGTGGTATTATTAAACTACTTCTTCGGGGAAAAGGCGTTTCGTCGATAAATTCGTATTGCAAAGTGATGGAAACTGAGCAACGAAGAGATTTTTTCCTGGAAGAAGTACGGTACCACTCTTGGCCTCCTTACTCCTAATTTGGACAACTGATTGGTTTATACCGGATGAATAAGACTGTATAGACGGGAATGTGTGTGTAATTGGGGAAGTGTGTGTAATTTGGGGAGTGTATGTAATTTGGGGAGTGTGTGTGTGTGTGTATGTAAGTTGGGAGATGTGTGTGTGTAATGGGGGATGTGTGTGTAAGTCGGGGGATGTGTGTGTAAGTTTGTGGATGTGTGTAATGGGGGGATGTGTGTGTAATGGGAGAATGGGAGAATGTGTGTTGAATGGGGATGCATGTTTTACAGGAAAGGGCTTGTAGCGTTGTGTGTATGTGTGTGTGTTTGGTGTATGTATGTATATGTATGACTGTGTGTTTGTGTGTGACTGTGTATGTATGACTATGTGTTTGTGTATGTATGACTGTGTGTGTGTGTGTGTGTGTGTGCGTTTATAGTTGAGGGAGGGAGGCAAGCCATATTGAGACGCCTGAGTGAAAATGAATAAGGTTAATTACGGACAGAAGGGGAACCAATAATTACTTAGGGTGTTGAATTAGAGTGAGTTGGGGGACAGTGAGTCGGGGTTACCTAAGGTGAGTCAGGGTGAGGGGATGTGGGAGTTAGGTGGATGATTAGGTGGGTGAGTCGGGTGGATGATTAGGTGGGTGTGTGGGGTGGATGATTAGGTGTGTGTGTGGGGTGGATGATTAGGTGGGTAAGTCAGGGTGAGGGGATGTGGGAGATAGGTGGATGACTGGGTGGGTGAGTTACGTGGAAGACTGGGTGGGTGGGTGTGTGGGGTGGATGATTAGGGGGGTGAGTGATATGAGTTAGTTAGGGTGGATGTATGAGTTAGATAAATGACTGGGTGGGTGAGGCGAATGAGAGTCCTAGTGAGTGGATGGATGAGTTATGTGGATGACTGGGTGGGTGGGTGGGTGAATTTGACATAGAATATGGACTCGTTATATGAACCCTGGGCCTACTCATCCTACTACAAAAACTTACTTCCAAAATAATCACACTGCTACATAGACCTACTCATCCTACTACAAAAACTTACTTCCAAAATAATCACACTGCTACATAGGCCTACTACTCCTGCCATTCCGAGCGGGTCCCATGACTATAGTCCAAATACGGAGTGGCCGGTACGGTACACTGACACGACGGCAATGTGGAAAGGTTATTTGAGTATCAAAATAGTCCCACGGTCATACTGTTAATAAGTCGCCTTTGATCCCTGTAAAACACACACTATTTCAGCGTTGATATTAAACCGGCGCTCCTGGGCTACAAAATAATGTATATATTTTACATTCCCATACATATAATACACACCCACCCACCCACCCACCCACACCCACCCACACACACACACACACGCACATATAGAGTCCAATTTTTCACAGCCAGTACCACCACGAAAAGCTTGTGTACCGTATGTGCGTCACAGTATGTATGAAAGTGTGATTCAACTTTTTTTCCACTAACTTTCACAGCCATTCACTGCCATGTTGACTGAGGCTGAACACTGACTCCCCTGCTCTCACTCCCTCATTCTAGAAACACACTCAGTGCTAACTTTCTCTCACTCTCACTCTAGTTTTATTTTATTTTATTTTTTCTCTCTCCCTGTCTACTTTCAACGCAGGCGCCAACACTCGCATGAGCACACGCACACAGCGCTAACACTCTCTCTCTCTCTCTCTCTCTCTCTCTCTCTCTCTCTCTCTCTCTCTCTCTCTCTCTCTCTCTCTCAAACAAACAAAAACACAGAACCATGTATGCAAATTTCTCGAAGGGAAAATAGTTTTACCTTTCTCGCTGAGCCACACCTCTCCTGTGCCGTCCCCCTTTCCGTTACAATATATACCCCCTTACACTCTCACGCTGTCCACCTCCCCACCAACAGTCCAAAATCCTAGTTCCAGCCCATTGTTATTACCTGCTAAAACCCCAATTACTCTATATACACTATACACATATTAACCTCTACACTCAACGCACCTCAAACCTCACGTATTCATCCCACCACCCAACCCACTCCCTATCAGTAACTCATCTCACCTACTCAACTCACCACCTCATGCACGTGCTCAACCCACAAACCAACCCACTCCCTAGCTCGTAATAAAACCCACTAGCTATATCAAACCTTTACGTACCCAACCTCCCGTGTCCAACCCATCCAAAATATTTACTTCCTCAATTCTCACGTCCACACCTCACCTAACTCATCACTAAGTATTTACTCCACCTACTCCACTCACTCACTGGCCACCCAACCAACCAACCAACCAACTAACATTCCCGTTCCCAACCCCACCTTTACGAGTAGAAGCGGCCTTGTACATCCTCGTCCTCTTCTGCTTCACTAATCCAGCCACTCAGCCCGAGTATACGTGATGTGGGGGTCCTCTTCCATCATCAACATAGGCCACACATTTTTTTTTTTCTTAGCTATCTTTTCCTTCATTTCTCTCTCCTTCCCCCTCTTCCTCCCTCTCCTAATCTCCTTCCCTCTCTTAGTTCTCGTTTCCTACATTTCTCTCTCCCTCCCCCTCTCCCTCCCTTCCCCCCCCCTCTCTCTCTCTCTCTTTCTCTCTCTTTTTACCTATAGTGCAAAGTCCGTGAGACAATCTAAGGAAGGCTCCATGTCTAAAATTTTATGACACGGTTGTTTGGGGCTGTTTGGTGTTGATACGTACAATATATTCGTAGTTATAAAGCTGTCAATAAATAATAACTGTTGGACGCCAAGGACATAATATAAATTTGCACAATCATCACATAATCAAATGAATTAAAAGGCAGCAACTACTTCGCCAACTGCTGCATATAAGATCATACATAGTAATGCTTCTGATCTGCATATATATATATTTTTTTTTTTAATATTTAATTCTGTTCTCCCCGTCCTTTACATATCTCATGGGTTAAGTACACTAATAGCAGCTTATGTACTGTAAGTCTTCCTCTCGCACTAGTCTACATTTTCGTTATTATGACTTGCCAGAAAAAAATAACTAGGGTTCGTGTCTGTCCAAGCTGCGAGACGTGACACTCCGGGTGACAGAAGGATAATGACCAACATGAGGGGATGACCGGACAGAAATTGAACCTGGGAGAAGGACAGTACCTATGAGTGAGAAAAGAAATGGTGGGAGATAGGGAAGAGTGGTAGCTTTGAGAAGTAGTTGAAGAAAATAGGGAGGAGTGTTAGCTTTTTGAGAAGAAGATAGGGAGGAGTGTTAGCTTTTTGAGAAGAAGATAGGGAGGAGTGTTAGCTTTTTGAGAAGTAGACCATAGGGTTATTATGACTGAAAATGGGGATAGCAATGATAAAAATGAATGAAAGTGAAGGGTGAGAGTAAAATGACCCTAGGTATGAATGAATAATAAATATGAGAATGAGTATTTTGGTGCCTGTTGTTTTCTTAGTCTAATAATCACTTGTTATATCCACTGTGATATGTTGTTTAAACTGTAACTGTGCAGAACAATAATTATCACTTAAGACTTAATGAATAAAGAGTGTGGGAACTGCAACTGTAGATATGCAAATTCATATTATATTAGATCTACTTTACATACGTGTCTGTAAAAATAGAAAACTTTACGCTGCATTATTCCCATGAAAAAAACTTGTCATAATGAATTTCAACCATTCTTCCTCCGTGGCCATCAAACCAATATTCAGAAAATGGTGAGAGATAATTTCTGACTAATTGCATAGTCATGAGTAACTGTTTCCAGACATTCCCTGCGTCAGATTTACACTTTTCACAGAAGTAGTACATGAATGATTCTAAGTATTCACACTTTAAAAGAATTATTACGATTGAATTAGTAGGGAGGAAATTATTATCAGACATATATATATACATACATACATACATACATACATACATACATAAAGACATACATACACACATAAATGCACTTTAAGGGGAGAGTATACTTTTGGTACATTGGAGTGCCTTGATTCCTCTAAAGTATGCCAGGAAACAGGACCATATTAACAAAAATAATGGTGGCCTGTTGTTGCTGAGAATAGTTTGGAGGAATAATTATCTCCAAAAATGTCAGAACTATATACCCTCTCCTTATAGAATAGACATGCAAAGGGAAGGGAAGGGAAGGATGGGGTTGTGGTAATATCAGGTGTTTCACTTGTAAGGAGTATGATCTATATAACAGATAACTAGGCAAATAATTCCTCCTAATAAGTAACGAAGGGTGTAGCAGCAAAACAGACTCCCTCAGTATCGATGCTGCATGGTTCGTGACAAACCTCAGAAGAAAAGGTAGCATCCAATCACAAGGTTAATCAATCGGTTAATAAAATAATAAAGCAAAAAGTAGACTATAAAAACACACCTTTACTCTTGTCCTTACTCATGTGGAAGAGGACGAGGAGGGAACAACGTACTGACAGGAAGGGGAAGAACCGAAACAAAAAAAATAGTGATGAGTGTGGGAAATCTGCACATCAAAGAATTTTTCAGCAGGGTTGAAAGCGAGTCATGGAAATTACCTTCCGCTATTCCTTATCCTCTTCCCTCTCTCTTTATTGCTCATTCTCCACCCTCTTAATGTCTTACCAAGGAAATTCAAATACTGATTCAGAATACACTGTATCATAATTCTTTTTCTCTCCCACTTTCCTGACGCAGAGGGAATTGTGAGCACGGATGGATACACCTTTAAGGGACCCCGTATTGTAGTCAGAAAATTGGAGGTAAATAAGTCCTTCAAATATTGCCACGAAACACCACCTATAGGGAAAGAGCGTGTTTTGTGGCATAGTCAGGAGGAATCAGAAGTCTCCAATTTTCATACACGATCACAGAGGCCTTAAGCTGTTCCATCCTGACTATATACTCTTTACAATTATCCCTAAAGAGTTACATTGTTAATCTCGAGTGTATGTACGGTAACACTTTATTAGACAGACGGAAACTCCTCTACCCTCACCACTCCCCTACCCTCACCATTCACTCACGCAAGCACAACACTCGTCTATTATTCACATTATTATCCTACCTTCACCACTCCTCACTCACGACTCATCCTACTGTCACCAACCCTCACCACACCACCACCACCACCACCACTCACAATCTTCCTTTTACTTCTCTTCCTGCAGGTGTCGTGGATAAGGCGGCGTGACTACCACCTTCTGACAGTCGGGAGTCAGGCGTACAGCAGTGATCAGAGGTTCCAAGTCCGCTACGTCAAGACTGATAGTGTGAGTCTCAGTCTGTCTGTCTGTCTACCTCTGTGTGTGTGTGTGTATGTCTACCTCTGTGGGCGTGTGTCTGTCTGTCTACCTCTCTCTGCCTGTGTCTGTTTCTGGTCTCTGTCTCGTTCCTTCAACCTCAATCTGTATACCTTATAATCATTTCTATCTTCGCTTTCTAATACCCTCAGTTTCAGTTTGCAGCTCAATTCACTCTCTTGTCCTTCCTTCCTTCCTTCCTTCCTTCCTTCCTTCCTTCCTTCCTTCCTTCCTTCCTTCCTTCTTTACTGACCCTCAATATCACAATCTTCAGCCCCCACCACCTCTCCTGTTTATTTCAGCCTCAAGTTATACGCATCTTATCATTTTCCTTGAGATAATCCTACCAGCATCTTTGTTTCTTAACTTTTTTTTCGACAAATCAGTGCAGAACAAAGTAACAAGCTACAATAAATACATAAATAGATAAATAGATCTGAGCACAACGGAGTAACTACCTGTATCTACAATAAATAACACGTGAATTAACCTATAATATATGTATGCCAGTAAGGTCAGAAGTATCATGTGGAAAGGAACCGATACAAATTGTACCAGTAAATTAAGGAACCCTCTGTGATATAGTCAGAAAATTGGAGGTTAAGGAGCCCTTCAAATACTGCCACAAAACGCCACCTATATGGAAGGAGCTTGTTTCGTGGCATGGTCAGGAGGAATCAGAAGCCTCCAACTTTCATACACGTTCACAGGGTCCTTAAATAACAATAGTCTATGTAGGTTAATGAACACTACAAGAAAACAAATCCTCCTACAAGTATACCGAAGTGGTGGTCTGTTTTCTGACATAAAATCATATAGTTTGGGAACATCATTAGCCCTCCAATTTACCTTTTAAAATATATATATATCACACTACAGTTATCATGGATCACTTTTTATCTTTTTATGGCGTTTTATTCGTGTGGATGAAAAGATTCCTCGCTCATATCAAATAATTTTCATCACAACACGAGGCAATATTTAGCTTGCAAACATTATATCATTAATCCTCATCTCGTTCGATTGCTATAATAGGGTTTAATTTACTATTGATTAACGGAAATAGCTTACTAGTTATCGTTAATGTCCAATGCGAATAGTTTATGATCCAACTGTATGCATTCGGAATTAAAAAATGTGTGTGTGTGTGTGTGTGTATTTGTGTGTGTGTTCGTTCGTTCGTACGTACGTTCGTTACATAAAGGCGTGGTGTACACGTCCGGGGTCATTCTCTTAGTGCCAGTGACATAAGAGGAGGTGAAAGAAAGGCAGTAAGACCCCACTACATCTTAACACACTACAACTTAAACACACCACACCAAACAAACTTCACATCACACCACTTCGCACCACACCTTATATTATCACACCACACATCACGCCACACTTCACCCTCCTCCCCACGCTGAGCCTCACCACACCTTCCTTTTTCTCCAGTTCTAATATCCTGTCCCCCTGTTTTTTTCCCCCTAGTCCCTCCCTTTCTCCATTCACTCGCTTCCTCCCTCTCTCCCTCTCACATTTTCCACTCTTAACTCGCCTCCCATCTCAACTCCCTGACTCTCCCTATTTTCTATTCATTCACAGTATCCTTTTTCATTCCATTCATCTCTAATTCGCACTAGCCATCTCTCACTCACTCATTCATTCACTTACTCACTCATTCACTCACTCACTCACTCACTCTCATTATATTTCCAATTGGATCTCTGCCTTAGCATCAAGTTTCCTCTCCTTTACCACTTACCTCCTCCTCCTCCTCCTCTTCCTCCTCCTCCTCCTCCCTCCAAGCCTCTCTTCCCGCCTCCTCTCTCTCTCTCGTCTATTTCAATAAAATTGTTCCTCTCCCTTCTACTCTTCCCCTTCCACCCTAATCCTTTTACTTACCCTAGTCTGCCTTCGTACTCCACACCTTTATTCTTTATCATAACAATTTATCTATATCTGTATCATACATATATCCACTATATCACATCTAAAATCTCTCTATGATAACTACTTTCATTATCAAAATACTTAGACTATTCATTATACTGTAGTAACATTTCAATAACCATAACAACTATATATTGTCTACTTTCTACTACAACTGTCTACTACAACTAAAGTGTTTTAATTAATTTAGTGGTGCATGTTTTCATACTTTCACGCCCGTCACTCAGGATTCAGACATAAACACGAACGGTTCCCATTTTCACTATGACGACAGAGTAACACACATTTTTAACAAAGGTTAATATGTAAATGTGAGGCATCAGAAACATTCACTGTAAAAAGCACAGAGTATGATACGAGTGGTGCGTCAACCGAGGCGGAGTGAGTTATATTTAAGGGGGTCTTTTGTTGTGTGTTAATGGATGGCGAGTGAACAATATGGGTGTGAGTTGTGGTAGGATGTGCAGTAAGGGTTCATATATTTAGTGTGCAACAAAAGGATTGAAGAAATAGAATATGCAGTAATTGAGTGAAGAAATAGAATATGCAGTAATTGAGTGAAGAAATATAATATGCAGTAATGGAGTGAAGAAATAGAATATGCAGTAATGGAGAACAGATTGGGGTTTGCAATATATAATGGTGTGCAAGAATAAGGCGTGTGAAATTCGCCTAAACACAATATTAGGGTGAGCAGTGGAGGAATGTAGAATCAGGACGTGCTGCAAAGGAGCGTAGAAATGTGAAGTTTTAGGGAAGATTCCATTGTTGATAAATTGGAAGGCTATTGACTCCTCCTAACTATACCATAAGACAGACGCCTTCACTAGTACCAAAATGGGAGCTATTTTATGGTACACTTTGGAGGAATCATATTACCTTCAAAATCACCAACAAATGCTTCTCCCCTTAATAAGAGTTACGTGTCAACAGGACTGGCAGCTACACATCCGCTACGTGCAGATCAGGGATGACGGTGTGTACGAGTGTCAGGTGGCATCACATCCCCCCACCTCACTGCTGTCCACACTCCACGTTCACGGTGAGTCGCACACACTCATATTTTTCCATTCGTTCCTTTATTTCCTGGTCTCACATTCCCCTTCATCACTCCCTTCCCTTAGCTCATACCCCCTTAATCCCTCTTTCCCTTACTCTCATCCCTCTCCATTCCTTCCTACCTTCTCTTGTACCCCCTTCATCCCTCTCTCTCCTACTCTCATTCCCCTCCATTCATTCATTCCTTGGTCTCTCATCCCCCTTCCTCCCTTCCTCCCCTGGCCTCACATCCCAGCCTCACTGAAGACGACGCTAACCCCCTAACTTTATTATGTTCCCCTGTATTTATTACCTCTTGCCTTAACACCTTCTCTTTTACCCTAATTGTATCCACTATTCACTTTCAACGTTCTTCTGTCAATCCTCCCATGCATGCTACTCTATTTCTGTCTCCCTTCCCATTTCTCTTTCACTTCTGTTCTAGGTGCTTTTCTCCCCTTGACCCACTCCAAGCTATCCTCAAGTTACTCTCTACCCACTAACAAACTACCTTCAAGTCCCTCTTTTTACTTATCCCCTCAACACAACACTCACGCCCTCCTTCCTCCTCTCCTCCATTCCTGGATTTAATCAGTCCTGAGAAGTTTTCAGTCCATCCTGGAAGATCAATAAGCTTGGTAAAATTTACGTCCGTCACGGAAGAGTGAACTCGGGTATCGGATGAGTAAATTATTCAAGTAAACATTCACGAGACGGACTGGATGACCGAAAAGGGCAAAGAAAGAGGCTTGAATCATTCAACGAGTTGATAATTTAATGCGGTTTGGACAGGACCCCCTTCCCTCCCTTCTGGTGCTCCCACCTTTTAACTTATCCAGTCTTTGTCCCCTCCTGCCATTTCAGTGTTTATACCCACTTTATTCTCATAATTATCTCAAGCTCTGCACTGTCGCCCTATATATTCTGTCATCTTATGTACTGTACCTACTGTAATATTCCCTTCTACTACTCATTATGCTCCCATGTTCCCTCACTGTCTCCTCGTATCTCCTCCTGTCCCCTTCCTTTCTTTCACGTCTCCTCCTGTCTCCCCCTTTGTCTCCACGTCTCCTACCAAAAATTCACGCCCCCTACCCATCTGACCGTTCCATAAATTTCTCCTGAAGCTTTACTTAAAGCTGTTTGGCACAGAACTTTTAGCACAGTTGACAAAAAGTTAACAGAATGTGTGTGTGAGTGCCTGGGAGGGTGTGAGTAAAGCGCTGCGACTGAGAGAAGGGACCAGTCGTTACCAATACAGGTATATTTTGTATATTGTTAGATTTAACGGTACATTACCCTGGAGATAAATGTAGGCCATTATTGAAGACCACAGACCTACAATATTTTTCGGATCATTTAATAGTTCACACATGACTGGGTTGACACTTACAGTACACATGAATAATAAATTCTACGAGACACACACATACAGTTTCACATATTATTTCGCTATATTATGATCGCCCTTACAATGGACCACTAGTATATTCGGGTTAGGTTATGTTAGGTAAGGTTAATTGAGAGAGGTCACACTGGTATGGACTGAATCGTGAAATACCCAAGATAAAATAAGAATTGTGCGCAAACATCACAAATCGAGAAAATGTGTGAAAGGCCTCAAACTGGGAAGTGAAATTTTCTCTCAATAACTTCTCTAAGAACATGAAGAAAATTAAAAAAAGACTCCGTGAAAACTACTCTCAGGGTACGTGAAAACTACTCTACGAACAAGATCAACAATTATCAAGACAGTCTCCCACAGAGTTGGTTTGTTACCCCCAGTCTCTAGGAAACACTGGCCATGTGAAGGCAACCTGCTCTGCATCCTGACACGAGGTTACAGTCTATTCTGAGCAGAGGGGGAGAAGCACATCACCAAGGAAATCCCGACCCACGCCTGTGTTGCATCATATTAGGGTCGGGATGGGTGGTGAGGGAATGTATGTGGCAAGGTGGTTGCTGTTCAAGTGGTAATGCATTTGTTGTGTGGTTGTGTGTGTGTGTGTGTGTGTGTGTGTGTGTGTGTGTGTGTGTGTGTGTGTGTGTGTGTGTGTGTGTGTGTGTGTGTGTAAATAGCAACTACCATAATCAATGTGAAACCAAATGCCACACACACACACACACACTCACTCTCTCACTCACACACACACACACACACACACACACACACGAGAGGGGAACTGCATATAGTCGTGATGGCAGGATATAGTGAGTATTCCCCGTATACAGCCGCTATCACCACACCCGTGTACATATATTAAGCCGCTCCGGGGTTATCTCCACCAATGTATGAACCCGAGAACGCTGATATCCTCCCTTGTAGAAATATGAGAGCCATTCTCCTGACCCCGAGCACTGGAATATGAATGAAGCCCGGAAGAAGAGGAGGAGCAGTTGGAAGGGAAGATGAGGAGGAAGGGTAGAGGAGGAGGAAGGGAAGAGGAGGAGGAGAAGTAGAGGGAAGGGAAGAAAGAGGAGTTGGAAGGGAGGAGGAAGGGAAGAGGAGTAGGAGGAGGAAGGGAAGAGGAGTAGGAGGAGGAAGGGAAGAGGAGGAGGAGTTGGAAGGGAAGGAGGAGGAGTTGGAAGGGAAGAGAAGGAGGAGATAGAGGAAGAGATAGAGGAAGAGGAGATAGAGGAAGAGGAGAGGAAGAGATAGAGGAAGAGGAGTAGAGGCAAGAGGAAGAGGAGTAGAGGCAAGAGGAGGAGGAGATAGATGAAGGAGGAGGAGTAGAGGGAAGAGGAGCAGAGGGAAGAGGAGAAGATAGAGGAGGAGTAGGAGAAGAAAGAGAAACAAGAGGAGGAACAAGAGGAAAAACAGAAGGAAAACGGGGAGTAGTAGTGGGAAAGGAGGAGCAGGAATATTACAGAGGTAGTGGTGGTGGTGGTGGTGGTAATTATATGATCGTCTTGATGATGGTGATATTATTGTAATCATGTAGGTGAAGTTATGGTAATGATGATGAAATGATACGAGTGGCTCAAGAAATTGTACACAACAAACGAGGACAGAATGAGATGAAGATGTGAAGCAGGAGCCAGACAAAGAAAAAAGATGAGAAAAATGGGTTTGTTTGTGAGTGAGAGAGAGAGAGAGAGAGAGAGATATGGGGTATTGAAGATAGATAAATAGATAGATAGATAGGCTATTGTAGATGAATAATTTAGACAGGGAAAAAGATAAATCACATGTGTGAATGAAAACCGGTTCTCCCCCTCGACAATATATCCACTGGTATTAATGAGCAACATAAACAATGCCCACGCCAGACTAATCCTTTCATATACACACATACCTGCAAACCCAACAGCTCCAGCAAGGGACTCACTGAGGATCGTATAGTAATGGCAAGTACAAGGAGGAGGAGTTTTATCACGTGGGGAAATCTGGAGATGGTGCAAAGTTACCCAAGATAACAGGAATTCTAATCCTCGATAATCCTATACTAGAAAAATAAATCTAACAGTTTACCTCTGCTGGGATATTGTTCGTTAATGTGACAGATTATAACATTCAGAGGTGGTTAATATCTCCATAACTTTTGCTTAAAATGAAAGGATGATTTATGGTTCTTTAAACGAGTTTCGTTTCACTTTAACCAATCAAAATTATTCTCACTCCCACATTGCTGTATACCGTTATCAACGTATTCTTGTACACAAAATTTATTCATGACAATAAATTAAATGCATGTGGTGACCCAGTAAGCACGGCTCTGCAATTTATGTATCCATAATTTCAGGTAGCACACTCAACATTCCAGGCTATATTTATGGGACATAGAATACGACAATCGGAGGTATTCGACACCTGGGATACTTTCACATTCAATCGCTGAATGTTTTAACCCAAGATGTGGCCAGGTGAAGGACATGTAGGGTATCTGACTCTGACGCGACGATCAGCTGACTGATGTAAACAAACTGTATCTGTTGATGTCGGACGGGGTGACCGGATTAGGCTATACTGAAGGGAGAATCTCTTGACGGAATACTGTATAATGCGCAACTAAATCCTCCAAACTATGCCACGAAACAGATCTCCCATTAGTAATATTGAGGTTATTTACCTCGTAGCCTACTTTGGAGAAAACAGTAGCCCTCATATTGACCAAAGACAAGTGGTCCCCTTTAGCGAGAGGTAGTCCAGTGACGACAAAGTGCAGGGTTATACTAATTCCTACAAATAACATACTATAGGCTACTGTATACTACACATTCTTATCCCTGACTTGTATATTGATCTAACAATATGCTTCATGTTATAGATTGGAGGAATCCAATTCGCCCTCCAATTCGCCCACAAAACACCTTATAAGTTTAATTATCTGCCTAATGACGAACACTGAATATAATGAAAACAAAAGCGACTTAATAACAGCTAATGAAACGAGTATGCAAATAAAGATATATGTTTTTACAATGGCATACTTAATCCATTTACGGTCCGGGAGTTTGACCATTTAAAAATTGTACCAACTTTTCACAGCATGTTTTTATTTTCACAACTGCGATTAATCTTTCTTATATCTATATTTTTTCCCAACATAAGTAACTACATTTGAATATTAGAGGGAACGTGAATAATAAATAATAATGAATACCAAAACGAATGTCATTCTATGGTAAATATACACACACAATATGGTAAGTCCATGATTTGACAAAACGTTATAATTGTTTTTACATATGAGTGTGTTGACCCAGTTCACTAACGTTAAGGGGATTGTAGAGTGGTGGTACACTGGAGCACCTTGATTCCTCCAAAGTATTCCAGGAAACAGGAGACCAGAATAACAAATATAATACTGGCCTGTTACTTAGTTTGGAGGAATCAGTTGCTCCAGATTTACCAACACTATACTATCACTTTAAGTCTTAGAGCTTGTATTGTTTATTTCAAACTTTAGGTGTAAATGCAGTACGGTAGACTTTAATACTCGTCACCTGAAAATACCTCACTAATTTCCAACATATCATAAAAACTGAGTGATGCGACTGATTTATAAAAATGCGCATCACTGATGAACCCACATCAACCAGTGCACGGCATCGGTGCGTTCATCCACGCATCAGTGTTAATCAGTGGTCTCGGGTTGACAGAGTGAATGCAGCCCTAACTACAAACCTTTTCATCATAGTTTTTCCTACTAATGCTGTGTGTATCTGTGGACTGACTGAGTTTACGCGGCCCTAACTACAAAACTTTTCATGATAGTTTTTCCTACTAATGTTGTGTATATCTGTGTGTGTGTGTGTATGTACAGAGGCGACGTCGGAGATCCTGGGAGGCCCTGAGAAGTATGTAACCGTGGGCAGCTCCCTGAGACTGGTGTGTGTGCTGAGGGACAACACACAGCCGCCCTCCTACGTGTTTTGGTACCACGGACACCAGATGATCAACTACCACACCACCAGGCAGGTCAGTCACTCACTCAGTCAGTCACTATTATTACCCATTACTACCAGGTCACATCAGGTCAGTCAGTGTGCGTGTGTGGTGCAGGTGTGTATGTGTGGAAGTGCAGGTGTATATGTGTGGAAGTGTAGGTGTGTGTGTGTGGAAGTGTAGGTGTATATGTGTGGAAGTGTGTGTGTGTGTGTGTGTGAAAGTGCAGGTGTGTGTGTGTGTGTGTGTGTGTAAGTGCAGGTGTGTGTTTAGTAGTACAGGTATGTGAGGTATATAATGGGTGGCTGTTATGTGTACATGTCTGGTGTGGGCAGCAGGGAAGGACACCAGTGAGAATCAAAGCCAAATGGGAGTGATGATATCTTCAGTGGTCAAGTCCAGCTGACTACCATCATCACATACCTTACATTTACACATTAACATACACACATACATTTAAGTGCACATGTGTTCAGATACATTACTCGTATCCAGTGTACATATTCTCCACATATAATTATAACCCTGTACACTTATGTTTCCATACACACAATACTGTACACATACATATAGTACACTTTTATAAATACACAAATATACAATATATAAATAACATACATACGGTACATCTCTATAAATGCACACCTAAACAACTTGCTTCAATATTAAAAAACAGTATTCATGCTATAAACACTAAGTCCCCATACACACACAAACAAAAATATGTTTCCATCAATTCATACACCAACACCAATATCACATTCATACACATACATACATACATACACATACTAATACACACGCATAAAAACAGGATAATCAACCACGCATCATACGTAGCCACTTGACACAACCAACCGAGTACGAGTAAGGTTACGGGGGAAGTTTTGTGTTGGTAAATATACACAAAGTAAAACACGTGAGGTCATGCTTATTACCTTTGCCATCGACCGTACACTAATTTCCCAAAGGTCTCAATATAAACCAAGTAATATATTGACCATTGATATAGGACCTGCTAAATACACAATGATGTTTAGCAAATCAAAAACATTATGATGGGAATGAAAAAGAAAACACACACAGATGATCCAACATTAAAATTATATAAACAAAAAAATAATAATACTAAGATCACATAAGAACACTCGTTGACTTGCCAAAACTGAACAGGCCGGGTTTATCTTTTTTTTTTTTTTTTTTTTTTTTTCAGAAATTACGTTTGTGTGCAAATATTTGAATGCGAGAAAGATTTTAGGCACGACGCATGCAGCCATCAGCGTTTTTCTTGTCTCTGGCAGCAAAGTCGAATAAGTTAAGCAATCTTTTCCACACAATCTTTACATTTATTTTCCCTCGTTACCAAATGTATAGAGGTGAGTGTATATGTATTTTATGACATACCGAGTTCTATGAATTATAATGTATGTATTTTTATTATATAGTAATTAACAACGTGTAGAGAATGGAAGAAAAATATTACCATAAATGTAGTGTAAAAGAGACGCAAAACTCCCATTCACTCTTTCCTTCTCTGCTCTTACAGTTTAATGAATATCCTTAGACTGTTTTCTTCATATGTCTTTATTCTTCCATTCATATTTTATCTTCTCGCTGGTGTTTCCCCTTTCATCCTTATATTTTCTCGGCTCTCCTTGGAATAATTCCTTCCTCTCAGAAATACCTCCATTCACATCCTTTTAAAAATCTCCTCACTAGATTTTTCCCTTCCAGTAAAGTCCATCTTGTAATTTACATATTGTATTGTATCTCGTCTTCCTTTGTCTCTTTTCTTCTCCACTCACTACATACACTTCCTTTATTTTGACTTTTAAAGATATGAACAAACGCGAGGTATAAGAAGGAAGGGGTGAGGGAGAAGGAAACCACGAAGATGGAGGGCTGGGGTGGAAAATCATGAAGATGGAAGAAAATGTTGAGTAAAAGATAAGAGGAGAGGAGAGGAGAGGAGGGTCGGCTGCTGGTTGGCCAGGGAAACAGGACTGGGAAAGAGAGTGGAATAAGAGTTTGTCAATAACTAGATAATTATGTTATATATAGATACGCTCTTCCCTTTACCTTCCTGGAGGCATCTATTATCGCTAAATTATCCGTTGACTATATTTATAATTTATCTAAAACCTTTAAAAATATAGAGTACATGTGACCTATTGGAGCAATGCTCCGATTCTATGAATATTTTACCTCCACTTTGGTGTTGTGTTTGTAAGGAGGACTCATCCACTCCAGTATTGAGTACAACAGTGTTACTCTTGTAAGCGGAGTGGAAAACTCTTAACACTCAACAACTTTCTCGGTCTCATCCATTGTCATACCCATTGTACAGCGTAGATACATAAATAAAAATTATCAATTCACGTATTTACGATGCATATTACGTAGTAGTGAGCTGGGTTAGATTCATTTGACCAATTGGATATTGCAAAACAATCGAAATAATAGTAAATACTATATATATATATATATATATTTTCCAGAAATCAAATGATAAGTCACATTATACTCTCTATTCCAATAGAGTATTTAACAACGTTTTTATAGTGTGAAATTGCAAGTCAAGATTTTGTTTTTCCTTCCATTTCCCAAAACCACAAAATTCAATAATGTTAGAAAATCTGTGGAGACGAACTGACATTTTAGGTTGAGCGTTGCCAGGCCAGCAGACCAGAAGATGACCAGGTAAGCCAAGGGAAGTCAGTCCCTCCCTCCAACTAAAGTGGCACAGACCTGGCCATTTATTTACTTCAATGCAACCGTTCGTCCTTCCCACTTCAATACATCCGTCCTCCCTCCCCACTTCAATACATCCGTCCTCCCTCCACACTTCAATACATCCGTCCTTCCTCCCCACTTCAATACATCCGTCCTTCTTCCCCAGTTCAATACATCCTTTCTTCCTTACTCGCCACCTCAATACATCCTTCCTTCCTTCCCACCACCTCAATACATCCTTCCTCCCCACCTCAATTCATACATCCATCCCCCCAACCTCCTCAATACATCCTTCCTCCCCCGCACTTCAATACAGTATATCCTTCCTCCTGTAACACCAGGTATATATAACATAACCTTCAATCTTAAAGACCCTGTGATCGTGTATGAAAATTGAAGGTTTCTGATTCCTTTTGACTTTGCCACGAAACAAGCTCTTTCTATGTAGATGGTGTATTGTGGCAATGTTTGTAGGACTCATTTATCCCCAATAGTCCCTTAACAATATGTATGGCAACTTCTGCAAACTGGTGAAGACTTCTGATTCCTCCAAACAGTGCCACAATGCAACATCATAAATTATAATCGTGTGTTTCGTGGTATTGTTTGTAGGAATGTGTAGTTTCTCTTTCGGAAATATCGTAGATCCACCTTAACTCGACCCACATGTGCCGTTTGTTATATTTAGGAGGCAGTACATTGTTGGTAAATCTGGAGCTATTGATTCCTCCAAACTAGTCCAAGCAACAGACCACTATTATTTTCGTTCATCAGGTCCTGTTTCCTAGTATACTTTGCATGGAGGAATCAAGGTGCTCCAATGTACCAAAAGTATACCATCCCCATAATTAACCTACGATGCGTTAAATGGTGTGAATACGTCATATCAGACACAAACATTGGGTGTCTGTCAGCTGGCATCTCTGACACTTAACTTATCCGTATTGGCGCATATACTAATTTGAATTAACTGACTTCGCTTTAATTAATAGCCTCTCTACACTTGGATACTTTTTGTCTTGTCAACTCCACTTCTAAACCAGCTAACCACTTGAACATGCTTTGTAAATTGTACCACACAGGCGAGATTTACTTAGTTAAATTGTAAGATGGAAGGTTCTGCCTCCCTTGAAATAATTACCACCGTGTAGGCGGCTGTATGGTGCCACTTAAAAGGAAAATACAGTGTTTAGTAAATCTGGAGTAACTGGTTCTTCCAAACTATTCAAAGTAACAGGCCACCATTATTTTTGTTCATCTGGTCCAGTTTCCTGACATACGGTGAAGAAATCGAGGCTCCCTAATGTACCAAAAGTGAATTATCCCGTTAAGGTCGAGGAGAGCAGTTCAGAGGGTATGTATGTATGTGTGTGCACCTCATGTTTATACACGAGTATCAGGTACGCATTGCAACACTGATTCTCTCACCACTGATTCCCAAAGAGCAAGTTAAGCCTAGTTACCCGTGGGCTGTCAGTCCCCATTTTCTATTCAATCAAGCTGCTCTCGTCTCGCTTGGTGGGCTTTAATTAACTCGACAGTGTGCTTTGAAGTTACCATCCCGCTTCACAACTTGCACCAGCAGCAAACGAGGCAACTTTAGCTCATTTCCACTCTTTAAGGGCACACCGTATCCAGGATTGAGGAAGGAGTACCAATGAGTAAAGCAACTGTGGTTTATGTAAACGAGTTATCTCCATAATCAATATTTGTTTTATCTCGATAATCAATATAAATCAACAATATTGGAAAGTACAGTTTTAGGGTGACATATAAGTAAGAAAGTTGTGTGTGTTGAGTATTTATGTGGTACAATATATCTCTCGCTCAGTAAACATCCAAAATACAAAATAATGCTTAGTGGCATGAAGCGATAATTAAAAGTTCACGAGTGAGGGAGAGATGAGAACATGAAGGGTCGCAACTGTAAATCCACATTCCGTGCGTGTTTACTAGCTTACAGGCTTGCTTCCGTGTTTTTTGGTGATGTGTGCATAAGTGCTCGTGCGTGTGCGCGTGCGTGCGTGCGTGTATGTGTGTGTTGTTGTTGTTGTTGATGTTGTTGGCACTGTTGGTAAAATAGACGAGGTGGTAAAGTGGGGACGCCACTAACTGTGATATATTAACAAAGATATTAAATCTAAATATTTTTCTAAACTTTAAAAAGAAAACAATTGGTACTGTCAAGGTCATTAATACAAGATACAATTATGATGAAAATTGTTGAGTTCCTTCCAGCACCAGCACCTTCTACAGACACCACGAGCAACTATTGAAAATTAGGAATACCAAAGTATTATTAAGTATCGTACGTATGAGGGTAACAACCTCTGCTTAACCTAAACTTACTACAGTCGGGCGAAATATAATAGTACCAGTATAATCCATTTGGCTAAGAATTTTACTGTCTTAAGAACTAAAAATAGCGACCGTTTTACATTCTACCGAAATAGATCACCCAAGACTATAACAACAGTGAAGGAATACAGTGATCACCACTTGAGGAGGCATTAAGGTCAGCAGCCATACAGTTGCCCACACATCCAGGTGATACACACCAAGGTGTCTATTTTAAAACGCTTTCGTAATATTTCCTTGAAGGAGAACGACCATGTCACTTATTCTGTCTGAGTAAATAGCTTGATAATAGCGGAATTGTGAAGGCATCTAATAAATTATTTGAGATACACACCCGCACGAGTCACAAATGTCAAAACCTTCGTATTCACAACCGCTGGGTTTTCTAAAGGTGGCACACAAATTGTAGAGTCTTACTTCACGTCTTCCAACACTTCTATTCACACCTCTTGACATACCACCATTTCTTCCTATTCATACCTCTATTTCACACTTCATATCTCAGAGGCTAATCTCAACATTTCCACGTATTTTCTCTCTATAATTATAACTTTGTCGTCTCTACATCTACACTACAGTACATAATCCCCAGAGCTCTCACTGTACCAAGTCGCTCTAAGTTACTCCCCCAAACCTCTCCACATCACCAACAACAACACTAACACGAGCAACACCAACATAACAATTACCCTCCTCCAGCCTCATTCCTCATACATCCCTCAACCACCTGTCATCAGCACACACACATACGACACACTCAACACTGGATACACAATGACATACATACACACACACACACATACATACACTCAACACAAGACAACACTCACACAATCAACACGAGTAAACAATAACACACACACACACACACTGGCACAATATCACTGACGTTAATAATACTCAAGGGTTGGGTACATTCAACTGAAAAGGCAGAGATTTAGGTTGGGGAAAAATAGAAATAAAAGTTTGCAAAAAGAGGGAAGGTACAAAAGCGAGGACTTGACAATAGGTACGAGACAGGAATGGCAGGGGAATGGGTAAAAGACACACACGCATATATATATATATATATATATATATATATATATATATATATATATATATATATAGAGAGAGAGAGAGAGAGAGAGAGAGAGAGAGAGAGAGAGAGAGAGAGAGAGAGAGAGAGATAGAGGTAAAGGGAGGAGAGGGACGTAATGTCATTATAAGACAATAAATACTCCTCGCTTCTAGTACCGTGCTCAAAGTTTCAGGACTTAACGACAAACAAGGACGAGGAAGAGAAAGAACCACTGGAGGGAGAGAAGAAAGACAAGGGTAGTGATAGCCAGATATATTGAAAGGAGTGTTGAGTTGGGAGAGGCAGAGGTAACACACACACACACACACACAGAGGGACGGTGAATGAGTGAGGTGTGAAAGAGAGGTGGTGAAAGAAACAGGGGTGGAAAGTGACAGAACAGCAAAATAAAAGGGCGATGAGAGACGGGGAGAGATGAATGGAGGGAGGTGCAGAAGAGAATGAGAGAGGAAGACAGGAAGAGGAAGTGAGAGACATGGTGGAGAAAAGAATGAAGGGAGTGAAGGGTGATAAAAGGGAAAAAGTTGGCAAAACATGGGAAAATGGAAATTAGCACTATTAATCACTATATATCACTACTTCTATACTATTACAACAACAACAACAACAACAACAAAAACGGCTATTACTATTACAACACCTACTTCTACTACTACTACTACTACCACCACCGTTACTATCCTACCATTATCACCATCATAAACACAACATCATACACACCACTTCCAGTCACCACCCTCAGCCTCTTAGGGATCATATATTTTGGTTCCATGCTGTTTAATTTTCTTTATTTGACCACACAGTAAGAAACACAACTGCAACACACTTATAAATCCTAAACACCACTAGCACTACAACGATGCTTAAGGGACACTCTTAAGTAGTCAGAATATTGGAGGTAAATGAGTCCTTCAAATATTGCCACGAAACACCATCCATATGGAAGGAGCTTGTTTCGTGGTATAGTCAGGGGGAATCGGAAATCAAACTGAAAAAATCTAGTTATCAGACACGATCACAGGGTCCTTAAAGTTCCATCGCCACCAAAACGATCTTATACACACATCACATGCAGTTCCTTTGAAAATATGTTCACGGGCAAATCAAAGGGATTGCAAACACTAAAATCTAAGGTTTGTGTGTGTGTGTGTGAGAGAGAGAGAGAAAAAAAAAACCTTGAGCCAGGTAGCAAAGACAATATAACGCTAATCCACAACACAAAAGGAACAACAACACACAGACTACACAACGAGAAATAACACCATTAAAATGGGAAGCTTTTACTGACGACGGCGTTTACTACTTCACATCAAAGTCAATATGATCCCCCACCCCCCTTCTCTCTCTCTCTCTCTCTCTCTCTCTCTCTCTCTCTCTCTCTCTCTCTCTCTCCTTAGTTAGTATTTATAGCACCTGCAACTCCATTCCCAAACCAGCCAGTCAGTCAGTGTCTCCCTATCTCCCTCCTGGTGTGTTTTTATAGGCGGGGTCCGTTTGAGCGTGTTCGGACATACATCTCCTTTGTTTATCCCTTTCATCCATTTGAACACAGAAGGGTGGTGAGAGGGAGGAGTGAAAGAACGATAGGTGTGTGAGAGAGAGAGAGAGAGAGAGAGAGAGAGAGAGAGAGAGAGAGAGAGAGAGAGAGATGTGAAATACAATAAAGGATGATGTAAGTGTGTGGCAGATAATATTTGTAGTGGTGAGACATTCCGTGACAGTATTATTATTAGCAATCGAAGAAAGTGTTCCCGAGAGAAGGTGAGAAAATACAAGCACCATGACAGAGCAAATATGTGGATGATAAAGTAAGAAAATTGCGAGCAAGGAAAAGAGGGAGTAGCCTAATGTGGCTAATATCCTACGAGTCTATCAGGAAAAATTTACATGCTACCTTACTTATACAATTCTAAGTAGAAAATGCTCTATAAGTATGTGTGTTTTGTCGTAAACTCAATTGTACATAAAATTCACATTGTTCTCATTTTAAATAGAATAGAGTAACCCCTAAACGAGCGCTTAAAACACCAATACTTAGTATTTTTTTTTTTTAATTCCTTCAGCTACCATTTCTTAAGTTTTCCTGATGAAACTCGTGAAACACCTGGTGTGTGTGTGTGGATATATATATATGAGAGAGAGGAAAGAAAGAAGGGAAACAGTAAGAGGGGGAAAGGGAGGAAATAGGAACAAATGGCAAAGTAAAAAGAATAAAGGAAGGAAGGTAGGAAGGGAGACTGGAAACGAGAGAAGGGTGTGTCAAAGTGAACAAGAGAGAGTGGGCTGGGGAGGGTGAGGAGGAAAGAGTGTGTGTATGTGTGTAACAGGAACATGGAGGGAAAAAATAGCGGAACAGACAAAGCGGAAAGAGCAAGATGGTGAGTAACTAAGTGAGAAATGGAGGGGGGGGGGGGGGGGAGTGGCCGGGTAGTGGCTGTGTTGTTGTTGTTATTATTATTGTCGTTCCTAGGGCTGCTGTTGTTGTTGTTGTTTGGTGGTGTAGTGTCAGAATTAGAACATAGATAGCTCTGAAGGGGGAAGAAGGTGTAGAGAACGGTCTGTGCTCTGTATACGTGAGGATGTGACTGTTTGTTTATGTGTGTGTGCTCGTCGTATGTATATATGTTGGATGGATGAATTTATATAGGAATAATAATAATATTCACGTCCGTACAGTCACTTATAAAAGTAAAGTCAACCCAGCAAATCCAGCTTTTAACTCGTGTGGTATCGATTCTGGTAACATTGTTCATTCACGGTCAATAGTCCTGCAACACCTTCTAATGAAACGGACTCGAAAGATTTAGTGATTAAATCTCTGATTGATCTCTAATTATTCAAGGTGCAGAGAACAGATTAACTTCTTGTTTCCTGGCACATATTGGTGGAATCATGGCACTTCAATGTATCAAAAGTGTATTATAGTATCTCTTTAAACACCACTATTGATGCATCTCTATCTATCAACCTCACATCCCCCTCCTCCCGATAGACCTTTGTTCGAAACTCGGTTCATAAAAATTCATCAAGACGGAACAACTGAACCCCACTGTATGTATGTATGTATAATTATGTGAGTGGATAAATTTCCCGAAGGACTTATCTGCACCTCAAGAAGGCGTCTCGGTTGTGTGTGTGTGTGTGTGTGTGTCGGATTATATAAGGGTACGTTTACCACGAAAATATTTGAACAACAAACAGCAGCAGACGTCCAGGGATTTTTACCCACGTCTGCCTGAGAACTAAATTTTATCACAATACCATTATTATGTAACGAGTACCATTACACGTCATAAAAATGCCGATAAATGTCAACATCACATTATAACACTATCCAGGAATACAGGAAAGTTGTCCTTCCCTCAGGCCTATACAGCATGGGGCAATAAGTCACTTTCAAGATGGACACATTTAACATTATATTATTATATAAGTCAATATGGGGACAATATTTGATGGCAAGTTCCTTTCAGGTCTTACGAAATCAACCTGATCATACAAATGTCAGCCTCGGACCAAATGTAATGACAAGAGAGTTGATTGATTGATCTGATATTAGACGCCGCAACAAGGTCATATAGCGCCAGAAAAAGGTGATAGAGAGGTGAGACAACAAGCAGGAAGGAAATAGAAAAGAGGGACAGTTGAAAAACTGAAAGCTAGAGACTGTAGGGGGGGGGGGGCAAAACCCTTAAAGTATTGGCTACATTACTACAGGCAATGCCTAGGCCCCAACGGGACAGGCATGCGAGTTACTTCAATAACATTTCAGTAACATTACCGAAAATGTCACCAATTGCACAAGTCATACTATGGAAGTGCCAGTTTACTTAGCGAGTAACTGTGCAAATAGGAATATATGTATACAAATACTTAATTATATAGATACTAGTACATTCACAACCTGACAAACTTGTAATAATGAATGAGTTTACCAAGTTCGTCAGTAAAGTATTTAAAATACAAAGCAGGATGGATGTAACATTAATTACAAAGTTGAAAAAAAAATATATAAATATTCTTACCCTTCGCAATATGTAGGTGTGCTTGGCAGGGTAAAAGACGTCCGCCATGTTGGGATGTATCACCTTCCCAGGCCTTCACTATGAGTTGGTTTCCTTCATTTTCTCCCACACCACACATCTCCGTTAACACTAAGTATCAGAAGTCCCTCATTACGATACTGCCGCGGTGTGTGTCAAGTAAGAAACCACACTAACTTCAAGAAAGTTTAAAAATCACAATGAATACGGATTGAGAGATTTACTGCACCTCCCTGCCTCCCTCGATCAATTCACCGGGTACAAGAGAGACGAGGTGATGCTGATGACGTTTCGTTCCACGTGCCTCAGTCCTCACACTCCTGAGAGATGGAGAGTATCACCCAACTTACACAAATGTTATCTCGTCTTATATTATTAAAAATTGTTTAAGTGTCATCTCAAGAGTTAATAAAATATTTATTTCGTAGTACTTACTAACTGAATACATTTATTAGTATTGCAAGCATATTGATTAGATATACAATCCTGTTTAATATTATGACATTCCAAAAAGGAGATGGTGTGGTGAGGGACCAGAACGAAGAAGTTGCTAATTAGCCATTATTTTCCAACTGTGCATCAATAATATCATACACATTTAATATATACCTTCTTATCATAGAGTATCACATAACTTTTTTTCGTATAATACATAGTCGATATTTACATAAATATTGAGATGAAGGTGGAATACAGTCATTAATAATATTCCCAGGAGTTGTAAGCAACGATCAACAAAAATCTTGCCAGCCACCAACCCACATACGAACCCATTTTTGCAGGTTTCACGTTTTGTTAAAATCGTGCATCATATACAACTACCCTATACGGTATATTGTAAACTGCTATTGCCTTGTTAACCTGTGCCTGGCTACAATAGGTACAGTCACTCATAAAACTTAAGACCCCCCAGGCAAGTCACCTTCTTATAGTATTATACGTGTGATATCGGTTCTGGCAATAGTGTACGTGACGTCAGTGATGGCGCTTGAGATATGAAGTTGATCTGCTCGACTCACTTTGAACTAAGGGTAGATGAGACGAAGCATGAGTTGAGATAATGTTTCGAGCAAACCAGCCTTAATCCAAACACCACACACACCACCACCACCATCTCTGACGTCAGGTACAATGTTATCAGAACCGATATCACACGAGTTAAAAGGTGTCGTGCCTGGGATGTCTTTACGTTTATGAGTGACTGTACATGGCTGTTATACAGTAGAATACCCGTCCTGCTTATAAAGAATTGTATCATTACCAAATTAATTCGAAATCTCCTTTAAATAGAAAATAATACTTTTTCTTTATTCTTGTTTACTACGTATAAATGTCTGCTGTGGCCTGTCCGTGTTTCAAGGTCACACAGTGATGCTGAACATTGATATTGATTCTTATTGATGTCGTACACAGTCTTCTAGTATACATTTATACCCATTACCATGCGACGTGATAAGGTGAGAGGGAACAGAATTTTCCCTTTTTTAATTACACGTTACACACACATAAAACTGAGAAGTAGCCTATGTCGAAGTTGAACTATAATGCACAAAATATCGTTCCTGCAGTCACTTACATTATAACTGCATGAATCACCTGTGGTTCGAACGACTAGCCAACAGAATGTGAATGACGAACCGTGTTGTGTCGTTCGAACCACAGGTAACTCCGTTGTGGCTGACTGAGAGAACGAACTTTTGTGCACCATAATACAGCGTTCCCTTAGAAATGCACGTCTTCCCTCCAGAATGTTACTTTTTGACGGAGTGTACAATTCAACACATCATTATATCGGTATTGTACTCATTTAATATTGACGCTAATTTATGATAATAGACATTTGCTCATTAACACGTTGCAAATACTGTACATTTTTCATGATTATATTCATTACATAGACACACTAAATGAATTAAGGCATTGCCAACCTGGTGGAGACATATTACTCCATCTAACCTAACCTAACCTAACGTATCCTGGTGGGGACATATTACCCCCAACCTAACCTAACCCACTATATATGTATGCCGACTGTACAGTATCGTACACACACACACACCGACAAAATAATGTGTTGACGCCATCTCCATCCTCACTGTGAATCAAGAAGCACAGTGCCGTATATCCCAAACCCGTAGTAAAGTTCACTTCATACCGGTGCACCAGGGTTGGGGAGAGGGGGGAAGGTGCAGCTGGGTTGGAAGAAGGTGGGAGTTAGGAAGCCTGCAGGGGGAGAAGGTTTGTATGTAGTACGTGGAGTTGGGTGGGATTCTTCGTGATCCCCAGAGGGAACAGAAAGCAGATATTAACACAAAAATTATCCGTGGATGTGCAGGCTCTAAAACATTATTCGAACCCATGCTGTAAGGGTGCCGAAAAGTTTGCTATTTATTGTTTTTCTTTATGAAGCATCAATCCATCCGTTTAATTAATATTCATAAATATATATATATAACACTTGTAACTCCATGCCCGCCGTGTGAGTAATGCAGGTGTGTATTATAATTACTAAGCAAATGCTGCAGATATCCAGCACACATGCTATGATAACGTAAACACATGCTTTGTATGTAAGAAAGTGCTACGTAGGATAACGGCACAGCTGCAGGTCAGTATATAACATACTATTTGATGTAATGTTGATGATGATGATGATGATGATGATGTGTGTCTGTATGTGTGTACATGATGAAACTTTACAATCCGTTCTCTGATTAAAAGCGATAACCATGTATCTCTTCAAAGCCAAGTGACCTTACAATGATAAAATAATTTCCGTTGTGTTTGACCTCCCGTTTTTCAATGACCAGCCTCAGGCCACGACACCCATGAGTGGGGTAATTTGGGACATAGATGTTGTCGTTTGTAATACTGGGAACAGACTGTAAACTTTACACGTCATTGGCGCTTTCCTTCGACTAGATAATATCGTATTGTAATTACGAAGAGAACGCGCATAATATTATATCGTCTGCTATATTTGTGTATTTCTTAGTATCATAATACACAGGTGTTAATATCAGGCTGGCTCTAGCTGCAGGTGTACAGGAAGTACTAACATCGTCAAAATTGTGTTACAAATGGTTGTATCTGATATGAGTGGCGTTGCAGGTGGATGGTTAGATTCGAATGTTGTGTTATTCAACATAGCGTGAGGCTTAAGCAAAGTGATGAGCAGCAAGAGTGTGCGTGTGTGTGTGCGTGTGTAAATCCGAGCTAAATGTTACATGTGTTATGTTACATGTTACATGTGTGCATGGCAAAAACAAAGTTGCGTTGCAGTAGTGTATGTTAAGGATACAATACGATTGGTACATTAAAGAGTCTTGATTCCTCCAAAGAACGCCAGGAAACATGATCATATGAACAAATATTATGGTTTCCTGATGCTTTGAATAGTTTGGAGAAATCAGTTGCTCCAGATTTACCAACACTGATTAAATCGGAAGGTAAATTCTATAGTGTTGCATTGCAGGGTGGGTGTGTGTGGCTTTATCAAAATATGTTGCAGGTACTGACTGGTGACATAATCCGAGTTGTGTGTTGCAAGTATACTGTATAGGCTTGCGGGAAAATATATCCAATTACGTTATGTAACTGCAAGATCAAAGAAAAGGCCAACGGGAAACTAGATTCAATTGGGTTGTGTATTTGCATGTATATAAGCTTAAGGGGAAACTAAATCAAATTGTGTTGTGTATTTGCACCATATAGAGGGACACCTGTATGGAAAAAGTCCCACCCTTACTCGCCGATGTGATGTAGTCGTTGCTGGCATCCGTGTGAGAAGCAGGTCCAGGTGGAAGGTTGTAAGGCAGCCAACCACAGACCAGACAATGTGTAAACTCTGTGAGGCTCCCTACTCTGGTACACTCACACACTACGTCATGTATTGTCCCTTAATTGACCACTTCAGACCACCTCACCTATTGTATCGTGATGTGTGACTATATCATTAGCCAGCCCGATGTTTTATAAAATATTCTCAATATATTTCCCGAGTTTCTTAGCCCTTAGTAATGTTAGTTTGTAATGTTCACATGTAACTTGTATATTCGGCTAACTCAAAGTCGAGGAAATCTTATTTCCTTAGCTTTGTGCGATCTATTGTCGTTTTGTCGATTCTTTTTTTTTTTTTTTTTTCAACATTATTACTATTACCTGATTTTTATTCTCTATGTATGCGTATGTCTACAGTATAGGCCTATGAGTATTTGTGTGTATCAGTATGTTTCTGACTATGTGTGTGTAAGTGTGTGTGTGTTTGTGTTTGTATGTGTGCATATAATTATGTATATGTTTATGTACAGTGGGTGGCAAGAATGAAGTTGCCTCGCCCACCGCGGCCCACGGTGTTCATGGGCTGGTGTCTGTGGGTGTCGTGGGGCTGTGTATGTGTGTAGGTGGGTGCAAGGACACTTATAAGTGGCCTTGGGTGGGTGAGGCGTCGGATCTTTTCCCGCCCACTGTCCAATATGCATGTCTATTAATTACTATTATTTCACAATATTGTCATTATTGTTTTTGTTCTCTTGGATGAGAAATTACTACAAATTGTTTACATATGTTTACATCTATCAGTTTCCCACCATGTATCAAATAACTTCATGGCTTTTAGCGGCAACGCTCCCCAGAGTGTTGGGACTTGTACTGAAGGAAAATAAAGAACTTAAAAACAAAAAAAAAGGATTTGCAGGTTTAAAGGTCTACGGGAAGCTATACCCAAGTTGTATCTGTAAGTATAAAAGCCTTCTGGAAACTAGATACATTTGTGTTGTGTCTCTGCAGGTACGTGTGGAGAACAGTGAGGGGCTGAGTGTTCTCTTCCTGAGTAATGTTCGGCCAGGGGACTCCGGCAACTACACCTGCGCACCTTCCAACACCAGACCTGCGCACATCATCATACATGTCCTCAAAGGTACGCTATATCCACCGCCATCTTGCCTGTGTGTGTGTGTGTGTGTGTGTGTGACAGCCAGAAAGACATAGACAGAGGCTGACCAACAGATAAACAGAAGGAAGAAAGTCTGGTGTTTGAAAGTTTGAATATTGACTTTGCTGACTCAGACTAAATGTTCTCAAGATTTAAATAATAATAATAATAATAATAATAATAATAAAAATAATAATAATAATAATAAAAATAATAATAATAATAATAATAATAATAATAATAATAATAATAATAATAATAATAATAATAATAATAATAATAACAATAATAACAATAACAACAATAACAATAATAATAATAATAATAATAATAATAACATCGTATTTCCCAGACCGTTTAAGCAGGACTGTTGCTATATGAAGGCTTTGAGGAGCAAAAGGCAGGAGGGAAATTCGCTCACTCTAACACCTGAAAACTCGGCTTTTCGCACACACCTTTTATCAGACTCCCGCCGCGGCTCTTTTAAACTTCTTATTCTGTCTGCGGGCGACATATCGAAAACTCGTGAATGGTTGCTTTTTAAGTCCGGGTATCGTCTGAGTTTTTGGCCGGGTCGGCTGGCAAGGCTCCCAGCGACGACGCCTTAAAACCTTCTTCTATTTACCCACCAGTCCCCTGAAGCAGCATCACCAAATGTACTCAGTTTGAGGTTAGCCAGATGAACTCTCTCTTCCAATGATGGTGGTGTTTGCTTTTGATTACGAAGCTGCAATGTGACTAAATAATTACAAGGTTTAGTGTGTATAAACCGAACGAATGTCATAAATTAGGAGTCCATTATCCGTTCTAAAATCTATCAAACATATACGGTACTTACTCTTCTACCGAAGCGAAAAATAAATTATCAGCTTATAGAGAAACAAATATTGCTTAGTTTCGATAGACTGTCAGACATTTAGTAAATATATGCATAACATAACTGAGATAGACTCTTAATCCAATAGTTATACGAACGATGAGACAACGTGTACGTATATGTGTACGTGTATGTGTATATGTAAACTATGTATATTGAAAATCCAATGGTGTGACGAGGCCATTTGCTGGTAGTATAATGGGTTTGAAGATTATGTCCATAGCTGTAATAAATAACCTTCTGCGCCAGACCAAAGTTAAGGGGAAAAAATACCAGCCCAGACTCCAGCTTCAGTACCGACTCACACTTTCCTTCCATCCTTCCATCCCTCCATCCATCCATCCATCCACGATCGCTAGACATTTCCCTCGCCTCTTGCTGAAGTTCTGGACGAGAGGAAAAACATGCACAGAGAAATTCGTAAATGTCGCTACGTTTGGCCCACCTGGTGTGGTCTTCCTGCTCAGATGCCAACCCTGGCTTTGCTTACACACACACACACACACACACACACACACACACACACACACATACACACACATCCTGCTTGGTACATTCACACGATACCATGACACCCACACACTGCATGACACTCCCACTACACACTGCAGGGTGCATCGTGAATTTATTTTATTTAATATGGAACGGCAGACAATTTAACACTAGATTGAAAACTCTGGTACCCAAGAAGTTTATAGTCCTACACTGACGACAGTTTAGTGGATGCTGTTGATTCCTCCAAAATACATCACGAAACAGAGTCCTATCAAGATACGTACAGGTATTGTTTTGTGGCCTAGTGTGGTGGATTCAATGGCATCCAGTTCGAGGACAATTAATGCTGAATTGAAAGGCTACCGATTCCTCCAAACTATGCCACGAAACAGATCCTCTATTAGTACCATTAAGGTCGTCTGTTTCCTGGCATAGTTTGGAGGAATCAGTAGCCCTCCAATTTATCAACAAGAGAATCTCCCCTTAATGGAGTTAGCGGCAGACGAAGGACATCCTGAGTCAGTGTATGTGGTAAGTGGCGCCGACCCATCGATTTTCATGCCACCCCAGCTGTTTTGTAGGCCGGATAAAATTATCTTGTCTTTATAGAATTATTGACACAAGGGGTGGCAAATGGGCCCATCTAGACTACTACATCTTCCCCTGTCACCACACCACACCTGACACCATTCTCTATCTACTCCTACACCCCTTCACCCCACACCACTCACCATTGTAATAACGTATATATTATAGTCTTTCCGAGACCCCCACTCACTCACTTACTCACTCCAAAAACCCTATACTACCTAAGTTTCCTTTCCCATACCCTCCACATATATTACCCTCTACAACCAACCACCCACACCAACACTCGCACCCACACTCACACTTACCTTCACCTTTCAGCATTTCCATATACTTCACCAACTTTTACAGACACCAACACCAACACCCATATTCCTCCTCCCCCTTCCAGCACTTCCACATACTCAACCAACCTTTACAGATACCCACACCCATCCATCTTTCCACCTTTCCAGTCCAGCACCATACGTATTAATAATTCCTCTTCCAGATACCCATTCACAACCCTACCCCACACTTACTGTACACTTATTACCGGTATTCTCATATGGACCGAAACGGATATATGAAACAGACACACTTACATTGACCATAATAGAGTAGTTAGGACCACGACATACGTCTCCTCATCCTACCATATGCTCGATGAGGTGCATGGCCCGTATCAAGTGTGTCTCCTTCATGTGTCCGAAACTGTACATACCTTCTGGCTTCAGCACTCCAGCTTATAATTTTATTATACCCTTCCTTGAACAGCCTCCTACTTTATCCCCGACTCAGCACCTCCTCCACCTTCTATACTCCATGCAAGGCAGCTGAGGAAGACAGTGACGTGAATGCTGTACACAAATCAGGACTAAGAGTGGTGTTGACGGGACCCTCAGCCCTGAGAACGGTCCAGGCAACTCACATGGCCCACACTGACGCTATCTTAATGAAACGGAACCATTTTTTTTCCTCCCACCTCTTCCTTTCCTTCTCTATTTGCTTGTTATTTACTCCTCTTCCTCCTCCTTTAGATTCGTCCTCTTCCTCATCTCCCTTTCTTTCTCTCGGACCTTAAATCCTCCTCCTCCTCCTCCTCCTCCTCCTCCTATTCTTCTGTTCTTCCTTTCACCCCCATGTGTATACTCATATGTATGTATACTATATAGACTCGTGTGTGTGTGTGTGTGTTAAATCATCTCTCTTCCCTTGATATTTTTATTATCATAATTATTTTGTTTGTGTTCACCTATACCATTTTCAACCCTCCCTCCTCTCCTGCTACTCTTCACAGTCAATCCATCACATGCTATACCGAACCTTCTTCTGGTATGTCACATAATTCCCCATAAGAGTCTTTTCTTTCCCTCACTTTTCTCACGTTTATATTTCCATCTCATGTCATCCTTTTCCATCATCTCATCTCCATCCTCATTCTGCCCTTCCTTCCTTCTGCTGCTTGCTTCTTACTGTCCCTCTCATCATCTCACTGTCCTTCTCACCTTCCCACTGTCCCTCTCATCTTCCCTCTCACCTTCCTACTCCTCCATTGCCACGACCCTCTCCATCCATCCAAACTTTACCTCTTCTCCACGTCTGAAACTGACTCGCTTTCCTCTCCCACTTCCCACTCGATCCACCTTGCACTCCCCACTCCTTTCTCAGACTCTCACTCTCCACCACCCCACTCCCTGACTCTTTCTCTCTTTCTCTCTCTCTCTCTCTCTCTCTGAAACACTCAACACGATATTCGTAATAAACGTTGTTGCCTAACGAACCTATTAGACTTCTTAAATAAAATTTTCAATTAATACGATAAGAGTAAAGAAGTAGATAAAATTTATCTAGATTCCCAAAAGGCCTTTAGTAAGACGGATAGAGAACTACTAATCAACCGAAAACAATGCATTGTAATAAAATGGAAAATCATCTAGTTGGACAGGCGTTACGAGCGGCGTGCCATAGGGGTTAGTTCTATGACCAATTCTATTCCTAGTTTACATAACGACATAGACAAAGGCCTCTCATGCATAATATCGAAGTTTGCCGATGACACTAAAATTGCAAATACAGTACCAGGACTCACTAACGTACAGACTAAAGAAATGCAAATAATCTTGAGAAACTGTCAAATTGGGCGCAAACTTTGCAAATATCCTTTAATACAAATAAATGTAAAGTACTCCACATTGGTTATTGTAATGTATCACCAAACAACTCATTGAAAGGGTATTCAACTCATAAACTTAAACCAGACTGAGAGACAGACTTAGGGGTATGGTAACACTATCAAGTAGCCTAAAGTTCAGTCAGCAGTGTACAGAAGTAATTAAGAAAGCGAATACAACGACTGGCTTTATTGGTAGAGTATTCGAGTATAAGTCCAAAGACACAATTCTTACTCTCTTTAATTCCTTGGTCCGTCCCCTTATGGAATACTGTGGAACGAGTCCAGCGTAGGGTTACTAAAATGTTACCAAGCCTGAGGAACAAAACGTAAGAGGAGCGACTAAGGGAACTAAATATATTCCTGCTAACACAACGTAGATTAAGAAGTGACTTAATCTAGGTATGTATAATTAACAAACGCATAGATAATATGGACTGCAATAAGAATTTCACTATCGACCAATCACAATACACGAGAGGAAATGGTTGCAAAATCATAGGTAAATCTTTTAATTCACATGAATCGAAGAATTTCTTTTTAACCGAGTCGTAAACTTATGGAATGGGCTTCCCCGTAACGTAATAGACGGTAACACCATAGACACCTTCAAACATCGTTTAGATAAACACCTTGTGTCTAATCCCCGACTAACCGCATTTAATATTGAATAACTTTCACGAATTTGGGTGGTGAGTTCACCCTACTTTACCTACTTTCATCCTTTCCTATAAAATTTCCTTGGGGTATATTCCTGCCAACCCCACAAGGTGATTATTTCTGACTTGTTTTCCTGTACATCTCAGGATGGAGGGAGTGGTGGGTGGAGAGAGAGCCTTCTACTTTACTATCCCTATCTACGATTATCACTGGGGAGTAATATATTCTTTACCAGTAATCCTCAAATCAAGTCACCTTGTGTGGACCGTAAGATATGTTGTGGTCTCTCTCTCTCTCTCTCTCTCTCTCTCTCTCTCTCTCCTATCACCACTCACTTCATCCCTTCCCCCCCCCCTCCCTCCCTCTCGTTTCCACGTCTCTAATCCACCCCTCTGGCCTCCTTCATCAACACCTCCCCTCTTCTTCCCATCCACCTCCATGTCCACCACCTACCCCACCCTCACCTCTAACCCCCTTTACTCATCTCCACCTACCCCCCCCCCTCACCTCTGTCCTCCCTTACTCTCCTTCTCCACCTACTCCCCCTCACCTCTGTCCTCCCTTACTCTCCTTCTCCACCACCCCCCTCCCCTCACCTCTGTCCCTGCACCACTCTTCTTGCTTCCTGACCCTTCCTAAGTCTGTTCCGTTTCTTTCTCTCTCTCTCTCTCTCTCTCTCTCTCTCTCTCTCTCTCTCTCTCTCTCTGGCAGATAACATAAAACTATACATTTTCCTCACATTGCTGGCTTGAACTCTCACATCACAATACTCTTCCTTCTCTCTTCCTGTTCCACCCTTTTCTTCTTTTGTTTCTCTCTCCCTCTCCTCCTTTCTGCCTCTCCATTCTATTTCGCTCTTGTCTCGCACATCACCCAATTTTTCTCCCATCTCTCTTCCTCCCTATCATTCTTTCTCTCTGTCCGTCTGTCAGGAGAGAGAGAGAGAGAGAGAGAGAGAGAGAGAGAGAGAGAGAGAGAGAGAGAGAGAGAGAGAGAGAGAGAGAGAGAGAGAGAGAGAGAGATACGAAGGGAGGTAAGGGAGGTAACAGGGTAAAAAGGCAAGATAGGGGTGACAGGGGAAGACAGTAGGAAGATGGAGGAGGCACAGGGATGATAGCAAAAAAAAAAAAAAAAAAAAAAAAAAAAGCACACACAAAAAAAAGTATAGAAGGTGCATGGAGAAGTATAGGAACAAACAGGATTAAAATAGAAAGGTTAAACATGAGAGAAAAATAAACAAAGCCAGTGAGATTGAGGGCAGACAGACAGACAGACAGACAGACAGGCGGAGGGTCCCAAGCAGCATAAGTAAGGTGGCTAGAAGAAGCAGAGGAGGCAGAAGGCACACATGGGACAACAGAGGCGGTATTGAGGAGACCCAGAACAGAGATGGCAAGGAGGCCAAACACTCGAGAGCCTAGAGGGTAAGAAAGAGAGAGTGAGGGAGGTGGCAGAAAGGACGTAGATGGGGGTGTGTGTGGGATAAGACCAACTAAAGACACACATGGATGGAAAGAAGGGATGAAGGAGAGGTTAGAGGTGTGTATGCAGTGAAGGGGTTAGAAAGAAGTGGAAGAATGAGGAGATGGGGGTATGTGAGAAGAGGAACTGAAGACAATGGAAACAGGGATGAAGGAGAGGTTAGAGGCAGGGATGCAGTGAAAGGTAAGTAAGAAAGAGAGAGAGAGAGAGAGAGAGAGAGAGAGAGAGAGTGGCAGAAGGAGGTGAGGGTAAGGAAACGGAAGATACGGGAAGCAGGGATGAAGGAGAGGTTAAAGACAGAGGTGCGGTGAGGTGAAGGGACACGTAGCTGAGGTAAGATGATGGAAGAGGACAGAGTAGGTAGAGTATATAGGGCAGGAGAAGGAGGAGGGTGTTGTCTTGCCTATAATATAATCACTGGGTTTGTGGACCACTGGATGAGGCAGGCAGGGTAGCAGAGGCAAGGTAGGTCGGTAACGGAAGGGGTCGTGTAGGAATGAGGCAGGGTGAGAAGGAAAAGGGAGCGTGGAAGGGTGAAAAGGAAAAGGGAGCATGGAAGGATGAGAAGGAAATGAGAGTATGGCAGGGTGAGGTAGGGTAGAGTAAGGCAGGCCAGAGCAAAATAGTAGGATGGCAAAGTAGCAGAGAGAATGGCAAGAGGGCAAAGAACAGAGCAGGGTAGAGCAGGACAGGGTATAGGGTAGGGCAGAGCAAGGCAGGGGACAGGGTGGCAGGGGTGGCGCCTTATCTACAATCCCTGGGTTTGTGGGCCACTAGACGCGGGAATTCTCACGTCTTTAGGAAATTTCCCGCTTGTTTATGGGAGGAATAAAGTGGCGGCCTGGGGGGTAATGGTGTGGAATGACCCCTCCTCTCCTTCTCTCCACCTCACTCTCCCCTTCCCCCTCCCTCTCTCTCTGCCTCCCTATCCCTTCTCAGCGTTTCTCTATTCTCTCCCTTTAGCTCCTCTAAAACATTATTTCAGTCTCTCTCTCCTTCCATATCTTTAGTCTTACTCTCACCCCTTTCCTTCACTCCTCCACTCCCTCCCTCCTTCCATACACCTATACACATTTTCTTCACCACTCTACTTCCTACCTCTCCATTCTTTCCTTTTACATCTCTATTCCAATTCTTCCCTTCCATCTCTCTCTTCCTCCACCACTCCACACTCTCCCTCCATGCACTCTCCTTTGACCCTCCACTTCTTTCCATCAGCTCCTCCACTCCCCTCAAGTCCCTCTTCTTCCCTCAAAAGCCTCCTCACCTAACCGTACTTCTCTCCTCTCTTCTCCCCTCCTCTTCCTTCACCCTCATCCCGTAACCATACTCTAATGATCTAATTCTAATCTCTCATCTCACAGCTCGTCCGCCACTTATACACACACACACACACACACACACACACACACAGCCCCATCCATTTACCCTTCCTACTCCTCCATCCAACCTGCCTTCTCTTATCCCCTTCCCTCCCAACACTCATCCATCTTTCTTATCCCTTTATTCATCTGCCTTCTCTTATCCACTTTCCTCCCACCACCCTATAATCCACCTTTCCTACCCCTCCATCCACCACCCCTTCTCTTCTCCACTTACCTCCCACCACTCATCTACTTTTCCTACCTCTCCATCCACTTGCCTTCTCTTATCCACTTACCTCCCACCACTCATCTACTTTTCCTACCTCTCCATCCACTTGCCTTTTCTTTTCCACTTCCCTCCACTCTCCACCACTCATGCACCTTTATTTCCATCGTTCCTTCCCCTCCCCTCAATTTATTCAACTCTGATCTGCTTTTCATTCTCGCATCTCTTCACCCACATGCACGTATACCTCACTCACCCGTTTCTTTCTTATCACACCATCAATTCATCCCCCACCCTTTCCCTTTCCCCACTCATCCCTACATTCGTCCCCCTCCTCACCTCTTCCCCCTTATACTACAACCCCTTACCCCTGACCCTCTCACCCCTCTAACTTTCTCCTCCCATTCGATATCTCGCGTCACTTGGTCTTTCACATAATTCTGATATCTATATTTTCTACTCTGTCCCTTCTATCTTTCCTCTTCATCCTCCCTTCCTAACTCTTCCTCCTGTCATTCTCCCTCCCTCCTCTTTAATTTTCTCTCCCTCACTTTACCCTTTCACCCTTCCTCCTCCTCTCACCTCTCCACTACACTCTCCATCTTTCTCTCCCACTCTTCCTCGTCATCTTCCTTCCCACTTCTCCCATTCACACTACCTCCCTCCCACCTCTCCTTCCACCCATGTTTCCTCCCTCTCCTTCCCTTCTTCCTTCACCTTTCCCCTCCTCTCCATCTCATTTAGTCTCGTTCTCCCAGTTACCTTCAATCTGACTATACCTTCTTCCTTCACAATCGCCCTTCTCCTCCTCCTCCTCCTCCTCCTCCTCCTCCTCCTTCCTTAGCCTCCTTTGCTCTTCTTTCCTTCCTCCTCCTCCTTCCTCTTCTCCTCCTTCTCTAACTTCTTCCTTTAGCCTCCTTCCCTCAAACTTTCATCCTTCCTCCTCCTCTCTCACTCCTGAATCCGCTTCCTACCCTCTTTCTTCCATTTTAATCCTCTCCCCGCCCCCCTCCTCCTCCTCCACCACCAAGCTCTTTCCTCCTACACTTCTTTCTTCCCTCAACTCTATATTCCTTCTTCACATTAATCCTCTCCTCCTCCAATCTCATCTCCTGCTTTATTCTCTTCTTCTTCTCCTCCTCCTCCTCCTCCTTCTCTCAGTCTGCATTTACCTTCCATTATTCCTTTTTCTTATTCATCCACATGCTTCCTTCACCCTGGCCTCTCGCAAGCTTTCTTCTCCCTATCCTTTCTTCTTTTTCCTCTCTCCACTCCAACTTTCCATATCCCTTTCTTTCCTTCTTCTCCCAGTCCCTTCCATCACCAAGCTGTTTTAACTCACTCCTATACATTTTATTCAAACTTTTCCCTTCCCACCTAACCTTCCTCTGAGTCCACCCTATCTTCTCCCTTCCTTCCTCTCTTCCTTTCTCCCTTCTTTTCTCCCTTCCCCTTTCCCTTCCTCTCTCCCTTTCCCTTTCCCTTCCTTCCTCCCTTCCTCTCTCCCTTCCTTCCTCCCTTCCTTCCTCCCTTTCTCTCTCCTTTCACATCCACATTTCACAATAGAGTTTCACCAGTCAACCGATATACAAAGAAGAGACGCTCGCTGTTGTTGTATAGGAATATGCTAATATAATCCGTAAGAGGGAGGAGACAGCGTGTTATGGCAACCTGGCAGGATATTTTGACGTACACAAAGAGAGAAAAAAGGGGAACTGTAAAGATACTGAGAGAAAAGTAAACCATTAAACTGGACTCTTAACGGAAAAGAAACAGTGAGGTCATGTTTCACCCGAGGAGGAATGTGTGTGTGTGTGGGGGGGGGGGGGAGAAACAGCGAGGTCAGGGGAGGAAGTTCAGTGTTGGTAAATCTGGAAGAAATGATTCCTCCAAACTATTCCAAGTAACAGAACACCATTATTATTTTTTATTATCATCTGTTCATGTTTCCTGGCATACTTTGGAGGAATCAAGGCGCTCCAGTGTAACAAAAGTGAATTACCACCATAAGTAAATCATATATATTATAATCTCTTCATTTACTTTTCTATTCCCCGTCCTTATAACATCTTTCCTATTCTCCTCTTCATCTTCTTCTCTTTCCTCTTCCTCCTCCTCCTCCTTATCTCTTATTCTTTAACCATATATTATTCATATATTATTCTTTCGATACATCTTTCTCTTTCTCTCTCTTCCATCTCTCTCCCTCATTATATTTTTCCCTCCGTTTTCTGTCTTTGTATCCTTTCGTTTTCCGTCCCCTTTCCTCTACTTTTACTCTTTCTATCTCCTCTTCTGCTTCTTCTCTCCTTTTCTCCTTCCTTCGTTATTTCATTCCTCTCCTCCTCTCCTCCTTATTCATTCCTTTTACCATCCCTCTCCTCCCTTCTCTACTCCCCCTTCCTTCCTCTTACCATCCTTCTCCCTCTCCTCTTCCTTCCTTCCATATACCATCCCTCTCCCTCTCCTCTTCCTTCCACATACCATCCCTCTCCTTCCTTTCTTTCCAAATACCATCCCTCTCCCTCTCCTCTTCCTTCCTTCCATATACCATCCCTCTCCCTCTCCTCTTCCTTCCTTCCATATACCATCCCTCTCCCTCTCCTCTTTCTTCCATATACCATCCCTCTCCCTCTCCTCTTCATTCCATATACCATCCCTCTCCCTCTCCTCTTCCTTCCATATACCATCCCTCTCCCTCTCCTCTTCCTTCCTTCCTCTTACCATTCTCCTTGCCATGTGTTACACCCTAAGCACCTGCCTGGCCCCCACCCCCGACCCTTCCCTTCTCCTCTTCAGTCCCCAGCCAGCCAGTCCTGTGTACCGGGATTACCCCAGGCTGCACCTCGCTGATATACCAGCTTGGGTCTAGGCTGCCAGGCTGTTAGGGGGTTTCCGACCACTCAATATATGCCGGATTCGGACTGGTATCCATATTCCCAGCCTATATACTTCCTATTAAGGGGACTGTATATGATCTTGGTACGTATATACATTAGAGTACATTGATTACTCTAAAGTATACCAGGAAACAAGACTAGATGAACATAAATAATGGTAGCCTGTTGCTTGGAATAGTTCGGGGAATCAGTTGCTCCAGATTTACCACCACTGCACTATATATCCCCCCAATATACAGGTATATAGATATGCCGGTAAAAGTCTGTCAAACCGAACCAGGACCTCACTATGAATCCCAAGCCCTCACTCACTATGAATCCCAAGCCCTCACTCACTATGAATCCCAAGCCCTCACTCACTATAAAAAGCCCTCACTCACTACCTGTGCATAATATAAACAAGAGATGTAGGACAAAGCAGTAAAGATATATATATAAAAAAAATGAATACTTTTCTTGCCAACAGTTAGTTTGACCAGCGCAGTTGCAGAAGAATGAGCATTATTGCCACACATGCGATATTATATAAAACAGAAAAGTTTTACATGAAAGACTAAGATTAAAATGGTGAAAATATCAAAGTGCCAACGCTGGACTTGTGAAACTGATAACGAGTTGTTTTTTTATCAAGATAATTTTTATATTCATTTGGATGCAGAGTTATTTTTTTATTTAGGTTATTATTTTCATATTATTATCATATATATATTTTTTTATTTTTTATAACGACTAGAAATAGGCTTTCCACACACCCGCTTCCATTGTCTTTCCTTGACGGTGGTGACTGGGAAATGACTAAGCCTGTGTGTTCTATAAATCAAGAAGCTGACGTTGACTGACACGAGGGTTCCATAATATAGAGTTTTATTATAGACTCTACACAAAGTTACCATCGGGTGTCATAACTTTTCTTTCATATGGCCCCATGACCCCCCACCCCCACCCCCCACTATTAATCGTAGGAAAAAAAATCCTGTGGTGTTTACGATGACTCCATAGACACACTACACCACAGCCATCGTACCGGTACCAAGTCATCGTCAACACCACCAATTTTCTTGCCTATACTGCCTATTATTTTATCAGAGCGTACGGGGGACACGAACTTATAGAAATAGCATCTTATTTTAGTTATTGTTATATTACCTTAGAATCCTACTGTATTTCAAATTATAATGAGGGAAAAAATACGATTAGCGTCTCCCTTTCATACCCTGTTGGTATGTATGTTGTAGTGATAAGATTATTGTTGTTGTCCCGCCCATGTGATTATAATAGTCAGTTCTGTACTCAGCTGCCATATGTGTTCTCAGTATAACTAGACAAATAACAGAGTAAACTACAGAGCACTCGAAATGCTCTTCAAATGTGAGTCTCAATGGTGAAATGTGAAGAGAGATAAGTTCAACCCAACCAGTGTAACCAACTATAATAACCAACCCCAGTGATACAGAGAAGGTCAGCAGGTGAAGTGAAGCAACACATTACAGTACAGTACCTGCTTCCATTAACCCGTCTACTCATCTTATTAGTGAATACTGTTAGTTTACACCTCTCTCTCTCTCTCTACTCACCCATTCCTAACTCAAATGACTTTTCTTCATTTCTTCACCAATTCCTTCCCAATTCATGTTTCCTTTCTCTTTCCATTTCTCCCTTCCCCACTCACTCTCCCTTCCCTCCCTTCTTTCTTTCCTTACTTACCTCATCCTTCTTCACCCCTCATTTCTATTCTCCCTTCCTTCATTCTTCTCTACTTCGTCATATTCTTCCCTCCCTCTATTTTTCTTCTCCTACATTACCTTTTCTCGTCTCCCATTTTTCTTCCCTCACCACTCCCCCCTCCCCCCCCCCCCCCTTGCTGTCTCTACTCTCATCACCATTCTTCTTTTCTCCGTCCTCTCCTCCCACTCTTTTCTCTCATCTCTTCTCCCCTTATTTTACCTTCCCTTGTCATCTCTCCCCCTCCCTCTATTCCCCGTGTCTCAACTTTGTTACTATCCTCTTTATTCTTGTTTCTTTCATTTCTCCTCCTACTTTCTCTCTCTCTTATTTAGTCATTTACTCCCTTCTCTCATCAATCCCCTCTAAGCCTTCCCTTCCTTCATTTATCTTCCTTCTTCTACATTACCTTCTATCGTCTCTCTTCTCTACTTCTACAGTACTTTCTCTCGTCTCTCTTCCCTTTAATTTCCTCTCTTCTCTTATGTCTCCTCCTTCTCTGTTCACCCTTCCCTGCTCACCTCCCTTCCTTTTGTTCTCTACTCAGGTGGCGAAACCCCTGCGGCGATACATTCAGGGACAGGGTCGAGCGGCGCGCCCTTGCCCCTCCTGCTGCTGCTGCTGCTGTTACTGCTGGCTCTCCTGCCCTTCTCAACACATCTTCCCTCCACCACATTCACCCTCGCCGCTAAGGTCAGTCCTACAAGAGGTACAAATCATATTATTGGTGTTTCTGCATATGATCAATCATACTAAATCATGAACATTTTAATCCCCTGTGAACTTCCTTCGTGTTATGTAAATCAATATTTTTGTGAGGTTGCTTTCATTACTTCCCGGTTTTTGCTCAATAAAAGTTTATGCAAAATTATGACTTTTTTTTTTCAAAGTTATAACTCAAATATAAAAATATTCGCTGGTTCCAATAAGAGTGAATAAGTCACTGTTCATTCTTGGATTTCAGGGAAAGCGAAGATGTTGCAGAATAGTGAGTGGAGATGACGGAGGGAGCGAGGGAATAGGCCTAACCACCACCACCGTCACCACACCATTTCTAGCTACATCTACCCCAGGTGAAGGGGACTGCAATGGAGCTCAGTTTTACAACAACGCCATGTCTCACAGCAGACTAGAAGGTGAGTTCGATTAAAAATAAAAAGTCACATTAACACAAATGTCCTATCGGCGTATGGGGAGGGAAGTGTGGGTGAATTTGAACTTTATTCACTAAATTTAAAAATTTTGGTTAATAGTGAGACTGAATCAAGCAACTTTTAATGTATTTCATTATCATCAAGCTAAAGGAAGACAATCATATTCTAATGGTACAGTCCATATACTCGTACAGTTGCACACAGGAATTGTGCTACAGCCCAGGTGAAATATACTTGTCCCATTTGAGTAACCAGTGTCTATTATCAGGTAGTTGCTTTTTATGACCATCCTCAATACTAACTTGTGCCCCTGATGTCTCCTATTTGGCACTAAGGAACTTGATATTGGGAGAAATTGACCATCTTTCACTTGGGCTATTCCTCGAATTCCTGTGTCCAACTGTACATACTGTGATGTAGGCCTACTAGTATTAGATAATACAGTACAGAATGTATAAATATATAGTTGCAAAATGTAGGTAAATACAGTAGGTAACTAAAAGGACATTATTACTTTTAAATGATGAGCAATATAATTTTGCATTAACTTCTAAGTTACCACAAGTTAATTGTAGTTAACATATTGATAATTTACTTATGGCGACTTACACATTCGTAAGGACCAGTTCCAAGTGCATATCAAATTTCTACATCAAATATATAGTATATTAACATACTGTATAATAACCTCTGCAGTGTTTCCCTCACGTACAAACCTTGATTTGATCAGAAGGGTGGGCGGCAGTGTACAAGGCATGAGGGATGCTGTCATCACAACTGGGCCAGCCACCAAGAATCATACATGCCACTACCTGTCCAAAAGGCATCACACATGGAGAAATTGTACTTTTTGAGACTAGAAGCCATATTCTCACTTCAACTTTGTGTGGGATGATTTGACTTGAAAGTGTCAATTCATTAGCTGGTATGTAAGTTGTTGACTATTACTGTTTATCCTGACTAATCATACCATTGCACATAATAGTACCGGTACATACTATAATATTACAATTCCCATATCTTTATATCAAAACAGCACATCAATATGTATTTCCCCTATTCATGCAGTATATTCCTTAATACTGGACTCTTTCTATACCTACAGATCTCCAAATGAAATCTAGTCCAATCACCCCACACTTAAATACAGAATAAAAACAGTGTCCTATAAATCAAGACCAATACTAAGGGTATTAAGGTCTTGCACTCTGAAATAATTATAGGCTGCTACCGTGTAGTATTGCCATAAACAGTAATTACAGTACAGTACTGTACTGTATATTCATATGAGGCTTACCCAAAGTCATGATAGAACAATGTACAGTATGATGCACAAGGTATGATAAAGGTAATGTGTATTATCATTCCCCTGAGGATTTTTTATATTAACCTCTATGTTTTAGTGTGATAGTGCACACTAATGTATTCCAGTACATATGTGTATTTATAATCTTGGTTAGTAATAAATGTTGTTCACTTCTTTACCTATTTTTCTTTCATTTGTCCTTCATTATCATGGCAACAATGGAATACCTCTATGAATTCCATTTTGGGATAGGAAGAATAAACTCGCCATATTGAACAATGTGCAGCATAACCATTATTATGTGTTGGAGAGACCAAGTTCAACCACTCTTGATGATGTGCATTACATTAAGGTCCTCAGTAAAGATATCAGATGCCACATCAACAGTTGACTGAGTATCTGGCATTGTCAATATATGTGTAAGAGGACAAAGATAAGGGTCTACACATTGTTGGTTTTTCCTATATTATTTTATGGCTGTGAGACCTGGATCCTGGATGCTCAATGGTAACATGAGGGCTCATTATAATTCTTTTGGATATGTGTCTGCAGAGTCTTATGGAATATACCTGAAGGGACAGTGTGTCCAACCATATATTTCTCATAAAAGGTCACCAGGTCTCCTGCTAACTATGTGTCTTTTGTAGTACAGTATATCTCAAAGGACCCAAGGGGTAGGCCACATAACTCATGGCTGAAGCATGACAATAATTTACACTGGAAGGTGAGTGCCAAAAGATAGGAGCAGCAAAGATAGTGATGATTATTACAATATTTTGCTCCTGACAGTACAACATACATTTCCAATCCCTACAAAAAAAAATTCCAGTCTTATCAATGACACTTCCCGTTCTTCCTCCGAGAATGAGTAAACCATACTGATGACTCCAAGGTAATTTATATGTCCTCTACAGAAAATATTAAACAAAATAATGGTCAATAATACAGTACAGTATTAAGTTAAAAAATGTGGTTCATGAATGTAACAAATTCAGCAGAACTAACTCTGAACTATTATTTGGTAATTACAAGAAAAATCTGTAAACATAAAGAAATTATATCACCAACTATCTATCTATCTATCTATAGCTCTGACGCCTCGTTCCCTCCGGGAACTCCCCCGAAGGGGGTGGCCACGGCAGAAAAGGCCAACATATTTGAAATACGGTAGCATACACAGTTCTTGTCTTGACTGAGTATGCCTCTTTATATCTTCATATTTACCGAAGACAAAATTGACAGTCACTACTCACTACCAGTAGGTATGTACAATGGTCCATAAGTACCAGTACAAGATCAACTAAAAAATAAACAATCTGGTGTCCAGAGAACAAGAATCCCTTATAGAATTTTCATTAGTCAAATAAGGAAGATTAGACCAGTACTGTAGCATGTGTTTTCTAAGCTGACAGAACTTGGCATAAAAGCTCTATCCCCTTCATAATACAAACTGCACTTTATGTAATTTATTTATTTTTGGAGAAGTCAGGGAAATATAACACCTCACGAGTCATGACACATGGTCAAGGACAGTCAGGTAAGAAAGCACAAGTTCAAGCAAGCATTGGTAAAATTACATGGAATGTAAGGGTACACACATATTTAACATTATAATATCTACAGTAATGCTCATATCAACCCCAACTCAGCAGCAAGGCATGAAATACAATCCAGGAGGGGCTTGCATCATCCTACTGCATTATAATAATTTGTTGCTTATGAGTGCATATTTCCAGTTTCAATTTTTGAACAGTTAATAGAGACAGAAGTGAAAGAATTATAGCAAGTATAAATCAAATAATGACTAAATAATGTCTGTCACATATTACTCAGCAACCTACTGTACCTGTTTTGCCTCTTACAACTACTGTACAGTCATCAACAATGAGATGGCCATGGTCATGGTGCTATCTTCAGGGTTCCAAACTCTGTGGACACATATTGTACAATACAGTATACCCTACTTACATCACATTATGTATACAATCACAATGATCATCATATCCAGAATATTACAGGGTTTTTTTCAATGTACACAGTAACATACTTCATCCATAAATCAATAAAACAGGTGCTGTTACAAGCAATACCAAGTAAAAGGGGCTACAAATATGTGCCCGAAATAAAATTAGGAAAGGATTATTTTCATATAGAGCCTACTGTAACAGAGTAAGGTGTAACTGTATTTACTGGTTCATATTTCCTCTTACTGCCAGCCAATCACTGATGAAGATTAATGTGACAAAATTGCTAGATATTGCTTTATGTATACTATTTTGTATCCTATTTCATAAGTGTTCCATATGATGAGCTGCAAACAAGTAAATAGTGTACCATACTGCACTGCATGAACATTTTTAATCTAAGTGGGTTAAGACATCTAAAATATATTCATTTGATACAAACTTCTCTTCAGTCACTCCCATAGCAGTTGCTAAACGAGCAGCAAGGACATGTTTACATATAACACTCTCTCGCTTCTTCAGCACCGAAAATTTAAATGCAGGACACTGGCAAAAAATTGAGTGAGGAAAACAGACATAAGGTGTTCCAGAGCTGCCGATGACCTGATACACCCATCGCCCACTGGTGCTCACAACTTTGGTCACCTACAACATAAAAATACTGTAATGTCAAATAGAGGGCATCTTTTACTTTATTCACAAGATATCAAAGTATAATATTAATATATGATATTATATACCAGTATATATATAAATATATATACAAAATAACAGAATTTAGTGTTTGCATTTTACAAAGGGAAGCTGACTTTTTATGATAAAATACTTCCTGGGAAGTTTCATACAGTATTTCCAATACCAGTAGTTACAGTACAAGATGTGAACTACGAATGTAGAATGATGACATGTACTCACCTTATTTCCATCAATAAGGTCAAGAGCATTGGTGAGGGAGTGGGAATGAACAAGGCTGAGTGAGCGTAGGACCTCAGGACTTATGGTCCCTGAGGATTTCTGTTGCTCCTCCACCACCTGCAACAGCCCAGCCACTACAGCTGAAACGTCTGGCACCCGACTCATTCTCTCAGTACATGTCTTTTCATAAGCAGGCACAGTCCACGAGTCTCACACGCTACCGGTACACTGCTGTATCCGAAAGAAAAATCAATTTACCTGTAGTAGGATCAAATTCACTCCGACTGATACACACAGAACATTGCACAATTAGTCAGCTGTTATTTAAGTGTAATTAAAAATGCTTGTTGAAATTAGCTATGACTACTAGGTTTACGTATACCGGGTAGTATAGATCTATACAGTTGTTGTTTTTGGCCGAGCAGCCCCGAGCTCTTAAGGAAGGTCATGGCCTGAACCAGGCTTTCCCACAGTGCCCTCAGAGAGTGTATGTTGTTGGCGAGTTTGGTTGTGTACATTGCAGTCTTTCAAAATGTTTTTAATAGAATGGGGTGCTGATACAGTACATTTTGCTTGCTTATCATATACACTCCTTCAAGTTTCAAGCCCTCCTCTATTTTTGTGGGATTAACAATGTTATGATTAAAAAATATTAATAAAAATGGTAAAGTTTAAAGAGAGCCACAGAAATGCAAAATACATTACAATTTTTTTTTTTACTTTTTGGCAATCTATCATTCCCTATTTTTATATGCTGAAATATGCAACAGCACATTTTTTTCAAGTTTGATTTTCAGCCTCAAATGCTGGATTGAAGGGTAAAACAAGTAAATAATACATTAAATTGTTAATATATTTTTGTTCTAGAGTTAGCCTGAATTTACCTGACCTAACCTTACCAGGGTAGATAACCGAGACCTAACCAAGGTAATTTACCTGGACCTAACTGAGGCAAATTACCAAGACCAAACCTATAGCACTGATGCCCTTCATTTCAATAAATCAGGGAATAGTGGAATATCCATTAAACTATAGGTGCGTAAATATCTATTTGGTATTTATTGAAAGAATCACCATTTTGCAGTAGTGATGCCAGATCAGGCATTTATTGTACTTTATCATGAATATTTCCCGGTAGTTTGCCCAGGTTAGGTCCAGGTAGCCTGATGCGGTATAGGTTAGGTCAGGTAAGGTCAGGTTAATTTCAAAATGCCCCATTTGAATATGCCCCATCTTAGAAATGGGGCATTTGCAGAGGAAATGCCATAGAAGAAAATAGTCTTAGAATGGTCTAAATTAGTGGGTACTGAAGGTAGAAAAATCATATGCAATAACTGTAATTCATTCAATATTTACCATTTATATTTTCATTACTGCAGCCAATTTTATATTTTACCATGAAATACTCGGGATACCAAAATGGAGGTTTAAATAAAGTTGGCAAGCTGGGAGGATCAATAACCTTGTGTTGTGAATATATCATCGACTTACCATATTCCTGGGGAATATTTTATACCACAGGAGGGAGGCCGAGATTGGTTATGTTGTTGATGGGAAATATTGACTTTACAACGGCACCTTATAAACTTATATATATACTTTTTATCTTTTTCCCTTTTTACTTTACAATTTTCTATTCCCAAAAATGCTTGTTACAATTTCAATGGTTGATGGGAAATATTGCCTTTACAATGGCACCTTATATCTTAATTAATCTTTATTTTGCACCTCATACACCAATACATATATTTGTTTTTATCTTGATCTTGTGGGTTTTTGTTATTATTTCTGCTAGAGAAATAATGCTCTTTCAGTCGGACCCTTCTATATAATTTGAGACCGACTAAATATGGCGACTATTTCCCTTTTTTTTTTTTTTTTTTTTTTTTTTTTACAATTTTCTATTTCCAAAAGTGCCTGTTACAATTTCGATGGTGCACGTTTCATAATAACATCTTAAAGTACAGACGTACGATGTATCAGTAATTATCGTGAGGAAGATTTTACAAAATACATCTAACTCGGCCAACACTCCGTTCCCCAACTTCCATATTAAATCCGCTGGCGTTCACACGCAACCCTTCAGTTAGTTACCCCAGGAACCGGGGTAACTAACTGAAGGGTTGCGTGTGATCGCCAGCGGAATTAACAGGGGAACAGTGTTGGCCGAGTTAGATGTATTTTGTAAAATCTTCCCCGCATGTCTGAATATATACCCATAATGATGGAAAACCATGATCGCTTCAGGAGAATTGAAAAAATATGTGCAGGGAGAAGGGTACTTGTGGTATATAAATGAAGCCTGTATGTTGTGGGATCCATACTTCTTCCCCAAGAATTAGTGTTATTGCTGATACAGTAATCCTGACTGATATCTGCATATTGCACAAGCCACTTCAGCCTTGGAATCAATCAGGATTTTCGAGTTTCAAGCTAAATGCAATACTGTAATCATAAAGTTACCAGTAATCCTAAACAGAACCGAATTTTGTAGTTACCGTAGATATTGTAAATGGATTCAGAACTGAATAAATAAGAGTTATTGTCACAAGTTAAATCATTTATTCCACCAGTATATATAATCATAATGCCAAAATACATGCTGAATACTGGTTATCTATTTAATAATAGTTTTAATTTGAATACTTATTTCACCTACAGTATATAAAGTCTAATACCACCGTTCAAGTGATGTGCTGTGTATACCCTCGACAATTACTTTATTAAAATCCCACAAGCAACAATAAGCCCCATCATTAACCGTTAACAATAATCTATATACAGTATATAAGACACTCCATCCGTCTGTTTAGCCACTATGCACGGCTGCATTGTTTGACCTAGAGTAAAAAGTAATACACCATTTTCTTCGGTGAAGACTGGGAAGCATCCTCGGCCTACAAAAGTTTTAAAATGGTGGATATGTGTTTCTTGAATTATCAGCTTAAAACAACCAAAGATTTATGGCTTTCTCAACATAGACTCTACGCCGCAGTGGTTCCCAAACTGGGGGCCATAATCTGAGGCTATGCATAAAGGAGTTTAGCGGGTAGGTAGCCAGTGGAGGGAACTTACAGGTTTGTGCAATGCCTTGCTGCCAGACACATGAGTAATACGTCCTTTTTTATATGATTCTGTGTTCTTGACATAAAACAAGACATGGGGATGTATTAGGGAAGCAAGATAATTTTAACTCAACATAATTCTAATCTAAGGCTTCCTAAGCTGTGTATTCTGTATGATAACCTGGTCTTGAATCTTACATATCAGCAAGGATGTTCATATTATTCAGTTAACGGGTTATGGTTGTGGGGGGAGGGGGAGCATGGACAAGGATCATGTATGAAAAGTGGGTAACGACCAGAAAAGTTTGGGAACCACTGCACGGTCTCAAGCATCAAGGATGCAGGCAGGCCTGGCTTGCATGCCTAGTTTAGGAATTAATTCAAACCACAAAATGTTGAACACCTAAATTCTAAATTTAATCTAACAGTGAAAAAAGTTTTAAAATGACTAATAGGGGTGGGGGGTGGGGGTTCAATACCAGTACCCCTGCAGCCCAAGCCGAAGGCTGTTACCAATTCGCCACTCAGGCCTTGCTATTTAATCTTGACTGTTACAATGCCGCCACCTACTATAGTTGCGTAATGGATAACTTTTGTGGTTGTAAAGCTGGCATGGTTTCTTTGGGGGACCAGTAACCAAACTGGATAATGGACTTCTCCCACCCTCCTAATAAGTTCACATAAAAATAACTAGAGGAAATTTATTGACAAAACCACATGTAGGATCTTCACCTGGACAACGTTGGGTATCGCTGCTAGTGAAGAATAATAAAAATAATTTTAGTAATAATTTATAATTTAAAATTAAATTGAGTCCCACACATTCTATCACTCTTTTCAGCATCAATTATACAATGATAAATACCTATGACCCCTTACTACACTACATTTTTCTTTGGATAGTGAAGACTAGAAAATACTAAAAGACTATGCTTGAAACACAAAACTTCCAGCCTGCTAAGTGCTAAGTCATACAATAAAAACCATACACCATATGAACACACACACACACACTCACTTTAAAAAACAATCTTTAGTCTTAAGGGAGTCTATACTTTTACAATGAAACACAATAGTTAGTACTAAAAGGTATGTCAATGTACAGTAGGATACTCTTCTAAACTCTTCAATTAAATTCACATATTTCTCATCTCTTGAAAAACGAAGTAATTGATTTTTGACCTTGTGGAAGAGGTTTCAGTTTACCTTTTACTTTAATCCCAGTTTTCTTCTCTGATTGTTTCTGTTTTTTTATGACAGGGTGACTGGAAACATTAGTGATATCTGTTAGGAGTGACCGCTTGCTGCTTTTCTTTTTGGGTTTTGCCTCCATACTGTCTGGTTTAGCCGTGTTTCCTGGCAAAGTGTCCTTCTCTGGTGATAGTGATGAGCTTTCTGCAACCACATCATTATCCTGTTCAGCAATAAAGAAAAAAGTGCATTAATTATTCCAGTAAGACACTCAGTTTTTCATCCAGGTTTGAACTGTCACCTATGTGGATAATCAACATTAATAACAGATACCCGAAAGTGGTAAAACAACACAGGCAGGAACAAAGTGATACGTGACCAAGGTTCAATGACTAACTGAACAATAAAAATCCAATTTCAATAACTTAATACTGTAGAGTTAAATAGCAAACAATAGAAGAATCACAAGAGTGAATGGCATATAATGGCTGAACTATATTTATACAGTACCACTCTTTACTAACTGTTGATATTTTAGTAACAAGTTAATTAATTTAAGTACAGTACACACTATATCATATAAAAAAGAATGCTTTTCTGATTACAGTGACCATTTTAGATTTTATCCATGAGGTGGTACAGTACAGACAAAGTAGAGAATCTAGACATGAGCTTTAGCAGAGGTGCACTGTGGGCAGCACTTTCTCAGAGGAGGAGTACTGTAAAACCAAATTTGAAATACCTGTATAGTCAAGAAATGGGTAGTAAAATTCAAAGTACATTACCTTACTGACATGTTTTTCAGTTACTGAGTTGACTATTTCCCTCCAGCTTTGTGCATTTGTTTTTCTAGCCCTTCCCTCTACTTTGAGTGAGGGACCAGAGACGGGGGAGACCTGGGACGCATCAATCATACCACTAATAGGGGAGAGATCACTGGGAGCCCAAGTACATGCAGACTGGTATCTGTGGATAAACACATCACAACCTCTCACATCTTCACATTTAAAATACTGTTGATGACTTCAATTTCAAATACCCAACTTCGAGCTTTAAGGATATACTCTATAAGGATATGTTTTAGTCATAGTTTGTAATAATCAATATATTTGACATAGCATATGCCAGTGTAGAGAACAATTTCAAAACTGTGACCCTCCTAAATGCGAAATCTAGTCCTACAGTGGACTACTGTCCTGTAAAAAGCTAACTGAATAATCTGCTTATATTACTAGAATAATCTCAAGCCACAAATGTTGTTTTGATCATTATAATCAAATAATAATTCAGTATACAGTATGTTCGATATTTACATATGTTAACCTTAGATACATGGTTTGCCTGGTGCAAGTCAAAATATAATATCTAAGCCATATACAGCATAGCTCATATGGAATGAAGGATTGAGGGGTATACATGTACATTAAAATTTATGGACTCCAGAATTACTTCCTTCAATTAAGACAAATAAGTTGATGTTAGGTATTGAAACTTACAGAAGTTATCAGTAATTACTTAAGGATTGATGCATGTACAATCAGAAAGAGGACTGACACCCTATGAGGTACCTTATCCACATGATCATTCCAGTACGGTATTTCAGTCTGACCTTTTTGGAAGAGCTGTAGATTTTTCTCCAATGTTAGACTTCCTCAAGGCTCGTGACTTTAAATCTTCTTTCTTGCTGTCCTCATACTTTTGATTCTCAACATCAGGAGATCTGAAACAATAAAATAATAAATTTTCTACACCGATTCTGCTCTTTTATGACACAGAGATGGAAAGTTTAGGTGCCAAATAAATGAGTACGGTACCGGTAAACATTTTCCCTACTGAATTTTCAAAAATACTCCAAATGCTAATCAAAATACTAAAGAAAACTTAGTTTATATTCTACCTGCAGCAATGACTTGATCAGACTAAAAATATATCAAAGAACTGAACTTTAAATAAAACACTTTTGAAATCATACTGGTATATTGGTTTTGAAGGGGGTTGCATGCACAGAAAGACTTGAGAGGGCTTTCTCTTCAGTACCGTACTGACATGTACCGGTACTGTAAATAGTTCTACAGTACAAACAAATTAAATGGTCCTTATCAATTTTGTACAAGGTTAAAACTAAAATGTATTTTCATTATATGAAACCATCAAATCTACTCCTGAATGATGCTGTTCATGAATGACACTACAAAAACATTAAGCTTTGAATCCCCTCGAGATTGCACAATTTTGTCACTAACTATATCAGACTCAAATCCTGGCAAAGTACACTGTATATCATCATATTATGCCAAGCCATGAAAGCCAAAGTTTTGAGCAGTCCTGACATTTGGCCATCAAGGCTATGCGAGTACTATATCAACTTTAGTAAGTCTAGATAACTATCATATTTTTACTTTGAAGTCATCAGAAGATTTAGCTATGAACAAGGATACAATTTCCTCCTTATTACAACAAGCAATTTTGTACATTACAGTACTGTATGAGTTATTGAACAATCCTCTTACCGGAAAAGAGAGAGAACAGTTGGAATCTTGATTGGTGTTGTGTGAAGCTTCTTGGATGTGTACTGAGTGAGGAAGTTTTCTCCCAGTACACTGACTATCCCTTCGTCCCACACATGGCCACTGTTTTCATCACACAGTTCCATCAGGTGCTTGAAAAAAATGCTTGTTAATAGTACCTATAATCTACATTTCAGCCATCAACAATTCCATCTATCTATCTATAGCTCTGACGCCTCATTCCCTCCGGGAACTCCCACCAAGGGGGTGGCCACGGCAGAAAAGTCTCCAGTCTTCCCTGTTCAAACACTCCCTCCTTACTTGGTCCAGCCCTCCCCTCCCCCTCATGTTTCTCTCCTTCAAATACTCTTCCACTCTGTTCTGCCATCTAACTGGCAGTCTGCCTCTCACACCACATCCCACAACTTCACTTCCATACACCTTCTTTACAAACTCCTCACCTTGCATCCTCTCTACATGTCCAAACCACCTCAGAGTATTACGCTTCACTCTCTCAACCACTCCACACTCAATACCAATTGCCTTCTCATTCATACCACATCTCTTATACACACTCTCATTACTTTCTCCATCCCACCTTGTCAGTCCATATGCACCTCTCAAGTAACTCATTTCCACAGCACCTATTCTTGACTGATGAGCCCTACTCCATGTCCATGTCTCCGACGCATATGTCATGAATATGAAAGTATCTACTACTGATTACAGTACATATATTTATTCAATCTATGTTGCATAATGACCAGATGCCACAACACCCTCTGATTTATAGTTGCTTGTCTATAGTTTAAACAGGTCATCACGAGAGTTTTCAAACAGAATTTTTCTTTATGATAATTCATAGGATCTGGCTCAGATAGCTGGTTCACATCATGTGCTTGAACATGAAAGCAAATTATGCCTTTGGATAATTTTATAAGACCATTATGTCACTGCCACTGCAGTGGGTGATTCTGTGCCCTCTCTTATCTAGGCCTATCATAGCTCTCAAAGCATTAACATAGGAATTCATATAGAAGTGCCCTAGGCCAACTGTAGACACACATTATGCCTATTTGAAAGATCTGAACACCTGACAAGCCTTGAAAAGTTACTGTATTTGAATAACTAATGCCACAAAGTATTCAAACAAATTAACAATGACGAACATTACTTAGTACTCTACTCATTACCAAATATAGTACTGGAAAATATAAGATACTGTATATACACACTGTCTTACTTTTAAACAGGGCTGTAAAGTGGATGTCTTCACAGAACCCTGCTTAGTGACTCTGTCCCTGCTATCTGCTTCATCCATCAGGCTGCCTAGAGCACAGTTCAGGAGATTCCAGACCTTGTCAATGGTGGTTCGCTTAATGACACATCCTTTCATTCTTGAAAGGTTATTCTTAATTGAAACCAAAACTTGAGCTGCACTTTTTCTGTTGAAAAAATTAATCTTACCAGTAACTATAGTATAAGTGTACTTGTAAAGTACCACAATGACTGGCCTGTTTGACCTTCATAAATATATCATTATTTTTAGTAATAAAAATCAACACATCTTATATGTTAATGAGAGAGACAAAATGAATACGATATAAACAAATTTAAGAAGCAATATTACAAACTCTTGAAATACACAGGGTACTGGTACTAATCCATATTTAGAATAATTATATACCATTCTTTAGAATATCTAAATTGTCTACATATATAATAGGATACAATTGTGAAAGTAGTACATGTAGACAGTTCTCTCCTGGGAGCTACAGTATTACCACCAAGGTGTCGAGACTCGAGATATTACCTGGGTTCATATTTTTCTCCAAACCTTGGATGCTGGTTACATCTATTGTTTCTTCTTTTCATTACGGATACCAGACTAGCCCCAACTACACAACATACACATCCATGCAAATATTACCTACCAAATGCCAGCTTATTCACTACTGTACCTAAGAATACTTTCTTCTTAAGACAACATATGCTGCACAGTTGCACTGGGGGCCTGTCCATTTTCAAGAGGAATAGTCCTAGAGTATTTTGTGTACGTCATAATAGACAATAAAGGCCATCTAGTTGTAAAATATCTTGCTTCAACTACCCAAAATGGTTAGTCAAAATTTTACAACCATAGCGTCTGGTTAGGGGATGAGGTGAGGAAGAAACTTATCAAACTTCTAACAAAGTAAACAGGAACCACTACTGTAAAATATAATATAATATTTACTTGATATACAAGGCATGTCACACCCCTCCACATAGTTCCTGTGCCTCTCTTATTGGAAACTTGTCCTTCCCTCTATCTCTCTGTCCACTCTCACAATTTTCTCTTACCTTCCTTTCTCTCTATTTCTCACGAATACTTATCACACAGCCAAATATCATAGTAAGTACTGAACTAACCTTGGATCAGTCACTTCTTCTACAATATTCTGCAGTTTCATAATAGAATCCACAAACTCTCCTAGGGGTTTAACTTGCTGGAGAATTGGGTTACTTCGGTCAGCTTGGTAGCTCTTCCCTCCAAGTCTGTGGCGCAGCATGAAGGACAGAATAATCTGAAAGAAGTGTTTTTTATACTACTCTCCATTTCTTAAAGTTGACACACAATAATACTATATTAACTATATATTACTATTGTTAATGGGGCTGCTCAGTCAGACAGCATGAGGAATTTCAACAATAACAACTATTATTAAAAGTACCCTTGAGCTGCGCATAATTCGCCAATCTTAAACAATAGATAATTTTATCCCCATTTGTTAATAATATTCGCACTAATGGCAGCAACATTTTGTTACACTTAATGACCACAGTACTTATGCTGTATAAACAAATGATAGACAAGATTGCTGAAGACTGAACTCAGACCTTTCAAGACATAATTCTTGCTAGGCACTACCATTCAGCTACCAAGCTGGATATAACTCCAGCAACACTTTTCATAAGGTACATATTCCTAGTGACCATGGAAGTTGAATAACATGCATGCTGAACCTACTCTCAAAATAGTGACTGAAGGGCAAAGAGGACATTGGACACCTAGAAACCATTTGAAACACATTTTATCAATATTTGATCTTACTGCATTTGGCAAACTTGTCTCAAGGACTTTAATAAATGCATATTATACATTTGCATTTCATATAATGTATTGCGCATCAAATAATTACCATGCTAGACTATACCATACCTGATATATGGGCATATTTTTCTCATGTGCTTCACTTCGAATATCTGAGAAACCCTGCTGTGTGATATCCCGTCCAGGCATATTGTATGCAAGAGTGAAAGCTAGATCATCCCTTGTGTTGATTAAAAGCCGCAGGTGCGCCAGTACCAGCCTCTCAATATACATCTCTGTTTCACTTGCATGGAAGGCCTTGTTGCAAGCTTTCCTGGGGATGGTATTCATGTACTCAAGAAGGCTGGAATCAATTTTTCTAACCTTCACTCTTTCCTCGAAGTCATGCTTCACACTCTCATTTAGCTGAACATTATCAATATCACATGTTTTAATAATGCTTGAAGACAATTCTTGTTTTTCTTCAGAAGTATCATCACTCTCCAGAATAACACTCAGGTTCATGTCATTCTCTTTTAATATAAGTGAAGAATTTGCATCATTTTCAGTAATGCCAGACAAGTTCAGGTCAGGTGAGCCAGAGGACCACTCTGCCATATTAAATTCGGACAAGAGCTTATACGCATCTGAGTTCTTGAAAATTAGCTTCAAAAATTCCTTCTCCATTGTTGGTAATTCATCAATACCTTCAATAATATATACCTGTAGAGTAAAAAAGATAGCTCTATTACTGTACGGTACAGGACTGTACTATTGGCCACAAGAATTCTTTCATATGCTGTAATTTTTGTGGGTTTATAATAGAAAATGTAAGACTATGTAACTGCAATACAACATTATCATTAGGTTTGTTGTTTTGCAAACACTGAGTTACCTAATAGACCATTCATTGCAGTATTTCCAGAATAATGACCTCTCTTTCCATACATTCTTGTGGCCAACCATACAATGATTTTAAATAACTGAAGGTTCATTAAGATAAAATATAAACAGAACAATTAAAAAATATATGTTGAAACCATAATTATACAGTATAGGCTATACCGGTACTGTAATACGGTACTGTAAAACATTCAGAATTCTCATGACTGTCAATGTAGATCACTACCTGTATTGTCTAAGTTCAGTACTTGTATCAATATCCACCCGGCAAAATAGGAAACCACCAAATTGGCTATTTAGAAAGTACTGTACATATAGTACATGCACTTTATTTTGAAAAAATTATGCTCTGTAATATGGGCATAAAAACATCTTGCTGAGCAGTAATTACTACAGTGTATGATCAACATTCAACAAATCACAGTATTAAGACAGAGGAAAAGCATATTGCAAGTATATTAAGTGAAAACCCTTACCTGTGAGAATATGTAATTGCAAAACTCCTGGTTGTCCTTCAAATTTTTCTTCAAGCACTTATATACACAAAAATGATCCATGCATCCAGAGAAATTGAGAAATTCTTCATAGTCTCGAATGACCTCCTGCATTTCTTGGTAACATGGATCCTGACTGAAAGTTATAAGGGTTAAATAAGAACTCAGTATAATACAGTAGTGATATCAATAACACACTATGGAGTAGCAGGGAAGCAGTCCACCCTGGAGGCAGCCAGTGAGGGTGTGTAAATAGCTCATAATTAAACTATTTTAAAAAATTATCTTCATATAAACATGTCTCAGGCAGTTTATCTATATATACAGTATATTTGTCAATGAATGTACAATAACTCAAAGAAGTATCGGCAAACAATTTGAAAAATGGGCGGTGTGATCTGAAAAATGCCCGAGACATGAGTGACCCACAACTTACCATTACGAAACTATCTACCCTCTGCCGATACGTTTTGAGGTATTGTACATGGATTGTTGATTTTAATGAAATACCAGTAATTGATTATCCAGAGGTTAATAAAGTGCATAGTGCCATTTTAATTCTGAAAAAATGTATTTTTAATGCACACAGAAGCACTCTGCCTGTTCTCTGAAAATCTCACTCCAGCATATCATAAGCCAACATTTGTGTGGATTTTAGTGGTATCTTGCCTTAGTGAGAGGTCTAGGGCTGCAGTGCAATGTAAAATGAGAATCTGTTATCATTCAAAATAGTTTTCAACCAATCAGTACAGTATTGTGACTAATCTCTTTCTTCAACTTACATCCTTTGTACAGTATATTATACAAGTACTGTATTATCGTGGAAAAAATATCGCCCCCTTGCCCCCCATGTGACTTGAGAGAGATAGAGGAGGTGAAAACAACAGTGTTACCAGCTCAAATCAATGCTCTCAGCAGGAGGGGGAGTGATATTTTTGTCCACGATATTACATCCAACTTACTAATCCTCCTTCATTACCACACCACTCTATATGCCTACTAGTATATTTAAAGCAGGGCAATGTAATACCAAATGTACTGCATTTTACATACGTATAAAGCAGGTACAGGTATTAGTATATATTTAATTACTTTATTTTAATTTTCAGAATAAATTACATCCTCACCTTTTTAACTGGGGACACACAATGGTGGTAATAGGTTCTTCACTATCTCCATCATTTGAGTTCAAAGTAAGTCTGTACATTTCATTCCACACATCCATGACATCACTGACTGTTGCCATGAACTCTCCGTGTTTCTGAGTAAATTTAAAGAATCAATTAATACACAGTACTTGTATGTACTGCACTTTCAGCTATGTACTGTAATATTCCATGGGCTAAGCATTTCAAGTTGCTAAATGAATTCACAGTATTACACACAATAATATTCAGATCAATTAAACTGCAATGCACTGTATTCATTTGTTTTGCCCATAGGTTCATTTGCCTAATTCATCCAAATGACTTGCGTATACTGTAGAATCAAGGCACCCACATCATAGTGTTAAATCATTTCGGTAGAATAATGGGCAAATGAATTTACTAAAGGGTGAAATTACTTTAAATCCTATGCAATGGAATAGCTAGGCCTACCATACATTCTATAAAGTGGACAGTATGAAAAAGCAAACCTTCTTGTTTATCCTTGCCAGACACAATTGTAGAGCCTGATACTGGTCATTCACAGACAACAATATAGTGCGTGGTGATGGTAAGAGAGCATGATTACGGCAGGCAGACATCAGATGACGTGTTAGACAAGAGATCTGACCCACATGTTCCCAACCAGCCTGCCCAAGGTACACCACTTTACTGGCATCATAATTTGTGTCTGAAACAAAACCAAATAAAGTTACTGTAATTCCAAACCAGCCTTATCCAAAGTACCAGTAGCTATCTTCAAAATTCTTTGCACATACTATTTGCTAATCTTTATATATTTTTAATAAATAATAAAGTAGCTACCGGTACCTTACCAGCACTAGGTATTGCATTGTACCTACAGTATCTCCAACTATTACTGGTACTTCTCCCATATCCACATTCTGTCATAATACTCAGTACTGTACCATAAATTAGAATAGTTTAATAAGCATGCACAGCTTAATTAAATATATCATCATCCCATAAGGATCCTAATGTCCTATTATGGGAAATAACATTCTCACGCACCTTGACAAAATTTGTGTCAAAATAAAATAGTCAACAACTGGCTTTTGAATCGCATCAAAGTATGGTGTGCCAAGGACCCAAGTACTGCCAAAAATATAAACTAATTGCTTGGTCTGTCATGTGTATGGTTGTGGAGAATATAAAAGGGTTTTCTTGACGAGCCCCAGTTGTTGCACTGGTAGGGGAGTACATTTGGCCCTCAATAGAATATGAATAAATTTAGTACCATAATATTCTTTTAACACAGGGTTAGTAAACTCTTTAGTCTGTATGGTAATGAATAACAGAAGCCTGGAAAAACATTTGATGGTCTTCTATGAGGGACCGAGTGTAAAATGTTGTTGTGGAAACAATTATTTATTCATTGTATATCAAGGGTTTACAGTATCTGAGTGTACAGCAGTTAAAGGGTTAAATTATTGGTATGTGAAGGGGTTACAATAAAATCAGAACTCTGGAGGGTTGTCTGCAATCAAGATGGATTACATTAGTGCTTCTTGGTATCAGAGAGGCAGTCCATTTCCATTACCTCGACTCCCCTCCGTGCCTGATAGAACGGCAATTAATATATTGTAGCCACTGGTAGCCTACATGTATGTCACACAAACTATGGTATGCATTTCTGTTTGTTTTAGTCATTTTTGGACAAATTACCTTAAGAAAATAGGCTATCCCTCAACCTGACCACCAAACCTAACCTCATGACCAATTCTAATCCCAGAGGTTACCCTAGTCCTAAGTAAGGCCTAAATAAGTTGGTTGGACTAAAGCATGTTACTATGAATATTATGATTAAAAATGCATGAAAAGCTGAAAAACAATTTGAAAGAAGCAGATGCACCAATTCTTCAGAAATACTTGGTATTTTAAGGATACAAAACTACCAAAATGTGTACCAAAAATAAAATTATTCTGGAAAATTTTACTAAAGAACCCTGAGCATGTATGGAAATTGGAGGCTTGTGTTTCCTCCTGACGAAACCAAATACGAGCACCAAGTTAAACTTTCATGATATTGTATACGGTATATAATTAACAATTATGTTTGCATATTGACATTAAAATGTATTTGGAGGCGTGCTTATAAACTTATACCTTAAATTATACATGTCGTCGTGAGCTTACCAACAGTGTGTTTGATAAATTGGTGTACTTTGTTGATTACAGCCTGTCTCTGTTGTTTACTGTCCAGACTGGAGGTGAAGAATAATGTGGTCTGGTTATTGACGGAAGCATCCATCCCTCACCTGGAAATTGAAATACTATTATGGAAATAACAGTACACTTAATGAAACGATAAATTTTTGTCAGTACAGGCTGTACGACTGACAGTCAGCTCACTCAGCTGTCACACGAATTTGAATGAAGTGATTGTCGTTGTTTGATGTGCGGCGCAGCCTTCACCTTTCCAACGGCATCCCCTTGTTGCTTTATATTTTTTTATTTGCATTCTTATCAAAGTTTGTAAGTATGTGTAGTTTTTCCTTAAATTAAAAATACCAACCACCATTTTCTATTTTATCCCCTTTCTTCTTTATGTTGCAACAGTATATTGTTATGAATATTGCCTAACCAAGGTTTGAAAAACAATGCCAATAGGTGAATTCCCGGGGTCACTAACTGAAGGGTTGCGTGTGATCGCCAGCGGTTTTAATATGGAAGTTGGGGAACAGAGTGTTGGCCCAGATAGATGTATTTTGTAAAATCTTCCCCGCGATAATTACTGATACATCGTACGTCTGCACTTTAAGATGTTATTATTCAGTAATTATATTAACATCATAGATAAGAATTGGTGTGCAACATACAGTAAAACAGCAATTACAAGCATAAAATAGTACAGGGGTTGGAAGAACTAATAACATTTATATTAGTTCATACCTGCACCTTTGGCTTAAAAAAAAAAAAAAAAAAAAAAAAAAAGTTATTTAACAACCAACCAACCGATGATCAAACAAAAAAACATGAGGGATTGCATAACCATTTACAAACTCGTGAAGGTGCAGGCTAAATAAGAGTGGTAGCATATTGTAACTATTTTCAACTGGAGGTATGATTAACGTACAAGTTATTTCGGTACCAAACCTTTAACTAATTCGAAACTTTAAAAAAGCAGGTTTGAGGCAACGATGGTGAGAGAAGGTGCATCGTGTCCCACTAAGGAGGACCAGACATGCCAATCCATTAATTATTCAACTTAAGTTCCCAGCGACCGACCACTGACCTTCCCAGTCCCACTCCGCTACTCAGGTCACGGAAAATGACTGGAACAAGATACTAAACAGGTTAGTATAAATAAATAAACAAATAGGTAAACAGGAAGATGAGAAATTATAACAAATACTGTACATAGAGTATTGATCGAGTTGTTAAATAGCTGAGATTGGAGGCCTATACATACATCAACTCCAAATTGACCACAAACAGTTGCTTCCCTTAAGGGTGTGTGGGAGTAGGGGACAGGCTTGGGGGGGGTGGGGGTTGGGGGGGGTGGCATTAGGGAGACAGACTTTGGGGGGTTAGGGGGGATTCGGGAATAGGGGACAGGCTTTCTACCCCCTCCCTAAGCCTATCCCCTTACTCCAGCACCCCCTTAACCCCCAAGCCTGTCCCCTACTCTTGCACCCCCTTAAATAGACCAAACTGTGCTGTGAGTTGGGTACATATTTATTTATAGGGGTATATACATAAATTAATCAATGGACACACAAATAGACATGATGACCCACTTTACCTGACTTGTTGATAATAATGACAATAACAAACTGCAAGGTGTCCACTGTCCAGTATTAGACCAGAACACAACTCATGTTATATGTATATCATAATATTCACGTTGGCTACTAATGGTTTTACTTGCATCTGGGAAAACCTCGTATAATATTATAAGATGCTAACATTCTCTCGATTTCATCATGTTTAAAAGGGAGGGGGGGGGTAGTAAAGGGTTGGTAATTCTGGAGCAAATTATTCCTCCAAACTATTCCAGGCAACAGGACACCATATTCCTGTTAATCTGTCACTGTTTTCTGGCATATTTAGGAGGAATCTAGGTGCTCCAATGTACCAAAAATGTAATTCCCCTTAATACGATGTGATACTAATGTGTATTTGTATTCTTGCTGGAACAAACAGAATTTTAATAATACCAATGATTATTTAAAATTATTATTGCTATTAAATACGAATCAAAGTATTATTATGAACTATGACTTAAACTAAATACATGAAAGGGTGTTAATTAGAGAGCACTAGGCCCTTATATAAACAATAATACTCATAGAAAAATAATATAGGCTTACTTTTTTACTCATACAATGTAGATTATCAAAAGCAATATATATTCTTCCTCTTTCATGATTAAACAACAGCGTACTAACTCATTCCCGAGGCACATAGCACTTATATAAATTTACCCTTCCTTGTATCGACACAGTAAAGGCAGAAAATTAAGCTCCTCTTCCTCCTCCCCCTTGAAGTTGCCTCTCCATTGTTCGGTTGTGTCACGGTCAGACCTCATTGTAATAAAACCTAATAACCTAAATAATCACTCCGTAAAATATACATAGCCACCTTGAACATGTACATCTATAAATAAATCTACAAAAAAATCGAGATACTAAACATAAAATACGAACGACAAAGGTTAATTATTTTAGTGTTTAGCCAAGTCCGGCGCCAAGGTAGCTGCATTCGAACAGTTGCACGGGTAAAAAGTGGCGCCACGAGTCTGCAAATCAAAACAAATGGAGGCGCGTTCAAGTGTACCAGCGGACAAAACTCAACTGCGGGACTGGGTAGGGGATAAGAGATTGAGGCGTTTCTTACTGACCTCTGAAACAAGTTTTAGTAAATACGTTACTGCGCCATGTTTTACTATATATATATAACGCAAAAACTTTACATATAATAATAAAACACGTAAATATCTGTTGCACTGTTGCTTGTAAAATCTGCTACATACAAGTAACAACAACTACGTGACAACAATGCAACATAATTATACAGTGGAATGTAATGAAAAGTGTTGTACGAGTAAGGTCTCATATTATATAAAACTACGTCTATAGATGTAAACAAGAACAGTACATGCAGGAATAGAGATTAATTACCTAAACAAAATATATATTGTTATGTCTGTTTTTACTAAGGTTCTGAAGTATTCTATCGTCAATCTGTGTTCATATCCCTTTTTTATTATAATTTCTTTATATTCCTCTTCCTTCCAATTTACGGTACCTGCTGGCGGTACAGTATTCCCTTTCCTTCCACCATTGTCTCTCAATTTAAGTCCTATGTTTTCACACATTTTTTTCCACATGCTTTAGCTTAGCGTCTCTCTCTCTCTCTCTCTCTCTCTCTCTCTCTCTCTCTCAAATGTTGGACGAGGCAATTGAATATATCTGTTTTAGTATCTATCTATCTTTTTGTTCTTAGGTATAAATTTATTAATCGATCTATTCAACTGTACTAATCTCATTCTTGCCTGTCCCTAGATACGTCAGCCAGTTAAGTGGAGATTCTTTTGTTGGAGAATAGGAAGGTCTCTGCTGATTCCTCCAAACTATGCCACGAAACAGATCATCCTCTAATTAGTGTAATATTACCATTGAGGGCATCCGTTTTCTGGTGTTGTTAGGATGAATCAGTAGCCTTCCAATATACCAACAAGAACATCTCCCTTTAATTAAGAGGGTGTAGTATATATATATATTTATACTTTATTGGTACAGTCACCAGCACTAATAAGTATCCAGGTGTGCTTCGAATACCTTGAGACAGTATAATTAAAAGCACTAAACGATCTCCATTGGAAGTGTTTTGTTGGTGAATTGGACTTTTCGAAACGTCAACCAGAGCTGTATAGTTATTAGTGCTCGTGACTGTACATTGGAGCACGTGTCTTCATTCCTCAACGAAGTATGAAAAAAAAAAAAAAAAAAAAAAAAAAAAAAAAAAAACTAGAACCTGATGAACAAAAAATTATGATATACGCCTGTTGCTTAAAATAATTTGGAGGAATAATATGCTACGGATTTATCAACACCACTGTATTTCCTCCCCCAACAACAACAACGACAACAACAACGACAACAACAACAGTGACATCTCATATTGTGGGAGGTGACTGGGTGGAGGGGAAAGATAAGTAAAAAATAAAAATAAAAATAAAAATAAAAATAAAACAAAAAAATATGTACACGTAAATATGGTCGGGTATTCTGGTGGCAACATGTAAAAATGGTGAGGGTTAAAAATGAGGCAAGTGCACAAAAATGTATAATCAGGGAAACATTAATTATTTTCTCTCCACACACACACACAAACACATAATCTCTCAACAAATGTCCCAAAAAGCATACACTGTACCTTCTCTCTCTCTCTCTGTGTGTGTGTGTGTGTGTGTGTGTAGATTGAGTGTCTGTCTGTATGTTTATCTGTCTGTCTGTGTGTGTGTGGGTGGGTCTCTCTCTCTCTCTCTCTCTCTCTCTCTCTCTCTCTCTCTCTCTCTCTCTGTTTACCTATTGGTTTCTCCTATATACAACCCGTCTATACGGCTTCCCAGAATAAGCTTGTGTTACTATTATAGTCTTATTGTAATCTTTATGTATGTATGTATGTGTTTCGAGAGGAAATTTCGCTGCTGTGATTAGTAATATCGTCTGGCGTTAGCAAAGCAATATACATGATACATTAACACCTTATTACATTTTCTTCATTGGACTGAAAAGGCTAATATAATAATCTTCTATATTGACCCGAATAGTTTTTTTGTTTTATCTTCCCTCTCCACTCACTCACTCTCTCTCTCCTCCTCCACTCACTCGCTGCACTATCCTCTCTCTCTTTCTCTTTCTATCTCTCTCTCTCCTCCACTCACAACACTATCATCTCTCTCTCTCTCTCTCTCTCTCTCTCTCTCTCTCTCTCTCGACATTAATTACACTCGGCTGCTTCTCATCAACAGATACCAGCGATTAAATTTTTCCTCCACTCCGACAAAAGAACGAAGGCTGGAAGAGTGGAGGGTGGAAGGGTGGAAGGGTGGAGGATAGAGGGGATGGGAGAGGTGGAAGGGTGGAACGGGTGGAGGGGTGGAAAGCTGGAAGGGGTGGAGAGGATGGGAGAGGTGGAAGGGTGGAGGGGTGGAATGGATGCATGGAGGAATTGAAGGGTGGAGTGGTGGAACGGTGGAATGGATTGGAGAGGGTTGAAGGGGGTGGAGAGGGAGGAAGAGGGACGGAAAATCCACCAGAGAGCTCTAATGTGTGGAATGTGGAAATATCATGTGGATTTCCCTTCCCAAACTTTAAAAAAAAAGAAAAAAAAAATAGAAATAAAAATAAAATGCAAAAGTAAAAAAAAAATTGTTATTACCACACGTTGGCCATTGTTTGCGTTGATTCTTTCTCTGTTCCAATGCCTGGGGGGGTACTGGGGGGGAGGGGGGAGGAGGAGGATGTGAGGGGGGGAGGTACAGGGGAGGGGGGAGGAAGAGCAGCAGGAGGATGGTAGGGTTAAGTCTGGAGCATACATGGGGTAGGGCAAGGAAGGGGGTAGGGAGGGAAGGGTAAGGTAGGGAGGGTAGGGTGAGGGAGGAGAATGAGTAATGGGTGAGGAAGGAGAAAGGGGAAGGGAGGGATATAGGGTAAGGTATAGGGTAAGGTATAGGGTATAGGGTTGAGTCTGGAGCAATGTGTAGGGAGGGAAAGGGAGTGTAGGGTAAGGGATAGGGTAGGGAGGGAAGAGTAAATGAGGGAAGGAGGGGAAGGGAAAGTGAGGGTTGGATAGGGAGGGAGGAAAGGGAGGGAGGAAAAGGGAAAGAGAGTAGGGGAAGTGAGGGTATAGGGTAGGGTAAGAGATGGAAGGAAAAAGGGAAGTGTGGGTTGTGTAGGGAGGGAGGAATGTGAAAGGAAGTGTGGCAAGTGAGGGTACAGGGTAGGGTAAGAGAGGGAAGGGAAGGGTAAATGAGGGAAGGAAGGAAAGGGAAAGGAAGTATGGCAAGTGAGGGTATAGGGTAGGGTACGAGAGGGAAGGGAAGGGTAAATGAGGGAAGGAAGGAAAGGGAAAGGAAGTATGGCAAGTGAGGGTATAGGGTAGGGTAAGAGAGGGAAGGGAAGGGTAAATGAGGGAAGGAAGGAATGTGAAAGGAAATGTGGCAAGTGAGGGTATAGGGTAGGGTAAGAGAGGGAAGAGAAGGGTAAATGAGGGAAGGAAGGAAAGGGGAAGGAAGTATGGCAAGTGGTGGTGAGGGTATAGGGTAGGGTAAGAGAGGGAAGGGAAGGGTAAATGAGGGAAGGAAGGAAAGGGAAAGGAAGTATGGCAAGTGGTGGTGAGGGTATATAGGGTACAGGGCATGGGTACAGGGCATAGGCTGGAGTATTTTGTTTTGATGGCTTTCAGAATAGTCTCCCTTCACGATTAACGGGTTTCCATATTCCGATTGTCAAACACTCGCTTTTCATATGCAATTTTCTGTTGGGTCCAGAGTGTGTGTTTTCTAATCATAAAGTTGGATGGTTTATTGACAGTCCGGCGTGCATATGCTGTCTAATGGGCGAAGGGGAAACGAACCGCAAGCGAGTCTCCACCGTAAATTCATTCTGATTTGCATTCGTAGTTAATCCATAGCGAGAAATATTTGTTTTGCTTTTTTTTTTTGTCGATTTTTTCCTTCTTTTGGAAATGCTTGGTTACGACAAGAGGATGTTACTAGAAATTTCAATCACCATCCATTACGCGGACGGGAAAAAGGTAGTGAGGGCCAGAGTGCTTGTTAACATGCCACGTGTAGAATTAGTTACACACATCCCACTTTGTTGTGTTGATAAAGAAAGAAATATAAAAAGAAGCGTATTTAAATCTTTTGTGTAGTCATCGTAATGGTTTGGTTCACACAGGATATGACCACCACTACTACTCACACTCGGTTACCTTACAAATATATATACACATTACAATATACATACAACATAATAATAAATTATTATGCTAATGTGAACTAATAATTAAAACTTTATACACGACACGTCACATTTTATAGACCGAATCCGTGACAAAAATATTAGGGACTTTCAAACCAAGCTGCACCATCGAAGAAAAAATGCACGAACTAATAAGGTGCATCAACACACACACGGATATTGAGGACCGATGACAGTTCCTCTACCCAGGGTCAGATTAGGGTTTTTTAATGGTATTAATGTCAAGTTAAAATATATATACGAGTATACATACGTCTTAATTAGAAACAATTACCACTAAACTACAGAAAAGTAATACAATAAATTTGAACTATTACTTAATTCCCCATATTGCTTTTCGTTTCTACACAGAATACTCACCAGTCATATCCCTCCTGTTTGGCTTATGGACAAATTTTAGACACTCGTCTTGTATAACGAATGCCCGACATTTCCTCCGAAAATTTGCTTTTTTCCCCTTATCATTTCCAACATGCACTGGATACTTATTTGTCCGCAAATACTCTTCCACCTCGTCCATCTCAGTAGCGAACTCCATCATGGTAGCACTAGATACACTGACAACAATCTAAAATGTACCTTGGTAAGTTTTTATCGACGCTTCATTTCAAACTAGTTTCATGCGACTGTGGAGTCATTTCAAACGGGTGGGGAGTCATCTGAAACTAGTTTCAAGTGACGGGGAATTAACTGAACCTAGTTTCATTTGACTGAGGGAGTCTTCTGAAACAGGGAGTACTTTGAAACTGTTACACCGGCCAATGTGGTAGTGAAGCATTACCTTACGTTGATGCTGGAGGTCACTCAGCGTCTGTCCTATACCTGACACGTGTGACCCTCACTGACTGATTCACTTCCTCCAAGGTCACAGGGTTACAATATTACCCGGAGAGTATATAATAATAATAGTAATAATCACGGACTTATGGGTACCTGAGCTAACTTCATATAGATGGACATAAAACAACACACATGACTAGAAATACCACAACTAATAAACTTTGGCAACAAAAGAAGAGTGGTTGTCCCATTAACATTTGAGAGAAGAGGCTATAAACAGAAGGAAACATCTTTGGTATATTCGTGGACTTTATCGTTGGTGCGCTGTGGCCTGAAGGATTAATCATTGTCTGTTTTACGCCACGATTAAAACTATCATAACAAGACGCTGTTACGAGGCCAATTAGCTCGCGGCATGCAAACACTTCAGAGGGAAATAATTTTGTTGTGGATTAATGGTAATGGCGAGGAGCCGTTATGGGCGGAATTGCTTGAGGTAGCGGTACTAACCTCGCCTTTACGAGCAGAGTAATGACGCAATGCTCCTTTATTGGGTTAGGTTAGGGTGTTGGGCTCTTCCACCCCAACTCCTCACTCCTTGGCTAGCTTTATTTTTTTTTTTCGTTAAGTTGCTTGTCGAGGTCTTGTCTTTTTCTTAAGTTTCGCTGTTTGTTTTTACGTCACTAATGCCTTGTTTACAACCAATGGGTCTCTTTCTTTATACTAACGTTAACGTACTGTACAACATTAACAAAGGTTTTCTTCCGCGTCTTGATTTGTCTTTTCACTTGTAAATAATCTCGCCCTCAACTTTCCGACGGCACACGTGTGTTTCTATTTTTCTCTAGATGTTATGGTACAGTAAAAAGAAAGCAGCTTGGACACAGTTAAGCACCAACATTAAGAGAATGCCTACCGGTAAATTCTGTAAAAACCTTAAGACCTTTGTTTGCTGTGTTCCTCTCCAAGCATTACACTCTCGTACATTGTAGGTTTTTACAATGAATTTCGTTCACTTTTAGGTATTGCCAAATTTTTTATGTATGGTCAGAATGAGAAAGGTGATAAAAATATCAATACACGGTACAGGAGCCTATGTTATCTATGTATAGAGATTGGGAAGATGAGAGAACGTAAAGTATACTGCTAAATCTGGAAAGTATGTCAAATATCTGGAAGTGTCTCTTATTAGCTTCGAATTCTAACTTTATAATTATGTAGAAACAAGTTGCCACCTCCCATGCTTCTTTAACTACATTTTTAGTGAAGTAATATTCAGTCCCTTGGTACAGCACTTTAACTGTATTCAGATTGTGATTTTCGTCTCAGCTAACGACAATGGCCTTGAAAATGTTAATCGTTTAACGACCCGATATATGTCCGCATAATGATGAAAATAAAGGATAGAAGATACTGTCAAGTTTCATTTACGACTAAGTTTATAATAACAGACCATGCATTGAGGCGACACAAGTTCAGACTGTGACTGTGCATTAGACAAGTGGAGGAGCCGGTGATCATCTCAGGTAACTCACACCTGAGTATACAATTGAACTACTGTATCTCCTTACTTACCCTCTCTTACTTTCTCTCCTTGAAATGTTCTCCCACTTGTCATGTATAATTAAACGGAACTTGACTCTCCCATGCAACCCAATTACCTCCTACTACGATTTCTCTCCTGTCAAACTTACAACTGCAGCTCTCCTCTCCTCATACCTACCTCGCCTTCCTCTATCCCCTGTACAGTTGCGGACACACGAAACGGACACACCTGAAACGGGGCCCCTCATTGAGCATAATTATAGGGTATACAGGATGAGATGTTGTTGTGGTGGTGTGTTGAGGAGGGGCTTCCTATTCTATTCTCGATAAGGGGCGGCCCCATGGGAAGTGTGTCTATTTCATGTGTCGGCAACTGTACATCATCTCCCTACCATCACCACCACCAACAGCAACTGTCTCATTGTCTCGTGTCCATCCCACCTAACCCACCACTCCCACTCCATATAAGCCTCCCTCCCTCACCCCACCTAACCCACCACTCCCACTCCATATAAGACACCCCCCCTCATCCCACCTTCACCCTGACTCTCAAGGGGCTACGGATTCTTCTAAACTATATATGCAAAACATTTATTCGCATCACCTTAATTTCTATTCACTGTTTGGCTCTGTTTTGTGGTAGGGTTTGGAGGGGTCAGTAGCCTCCAAATTCCCCGACGATGATAATAATGACTGTCCCTTTATCACCCTTCCCTCCTCCTCCTACCTTCCCCCCCTTCACTCACCCTGCATATCAGACCCCCCCTCCCCTCCCCCCACTCATCCCACTCTCCAGGTCTAAAAAATGCAAGAGGTCTAATAGCCAGGCCTGCAAGGGGTGGTAATAAATTAATTGTTCTCTCTCTCTCTCTCTCTCTCTCTCTCTCTCTCTCTCTCTCTCTCTCTCTCTCTCTCTCTCTCTCTGTATCTTTATGTTTCTCCGCATCCTCTCTCTCTCTCTCTCTCTCTCTCTCTCTCTCTCTCTCTCTCTCTCTCTCTCTCTCTCTCTCTCTCTCTCTTTATATTTCTCCAAATCCTTCTCTTTCTCTCTCTCTCTCTCTCTCTCTCTCTCTCTCTCTCTCTCTCTCTCTCTCTCTCTAATTATGTGTGTGTGTGTGTATCTATGTCTCTTCACCACCTGTCTCCATATCTATCTATCTGCTTCCCTCTCCGTCTGTCACTTCTTTGGGTTGTCTGTGTGTCCACCTGTTTATCTTTATCACCTTTGCTGGCTGTCTGCTTTATTCTATTGTTCCTTTGTTCACATTTAGTTGTCCTCTCTTTTCTGTCTTATATTTTTGCTACTTCAATGGTTAGTCCTTGAAAATGCATCCAATTTTTCCTTCTTTCCTACTTCTTTAATTTTGTTCGTACTTTTATTTCTTTCCTTAGTCTTCAAAACTCCTTCCATTTAAAATTTCCAACTTCGTGTTTCCCATATTCCTCTGATATTCTTCTCCTTTTTCCGATCATTATTCCCTTTACTTTCCTTTTATCCCCTTTTTGTATCTTCCTTTTCCGCCTTCTCAATCCTTTATTCCTTCCTTTCCTCCTATATGTCACTATATACAGTACAATATATCTATCTATCTTATAATACTATTTCTTTGCATCTTCCTTCGACTTTTTCCACTTTATTCGATCCATATATTGTTTCCTTGCCTTCTCCATTTCCCCTTTCCCTCTATCTGTAATCTGTCTTTTCTTTTCTTCACCACCATCGATCCTCACATTTTTCCTCCTCCTCCTCCTCCTCCTCCTCCTCCTCCTCCTCCTCCTCCTCCTCCTCCTCCTCCTCCTCCTCCTCCTCCTCCTCCTCCTCCTCCTCCTCCTCCTCCTCCTCCTCCTCCTCCTCCTCCTCCTCCTCCTCCTCCTCCTCCTCCTCCTCCTCCTCCTCCTCCTCCTCCTCCTCCTCCTCCTCCTCCTCCTCCTCCTCCTCCTCCTCCTCCTCCTCCTCCTCCTCCTCCTCCTCCTCCTCCTCCTCCTCCTCCTCCTCCTCCTCCTCCTCCTCCTCCTCCTCCTCCTCCTCCTCCTCCTCCTCCTCCTCCTCCTCCTCCTCCTCCTCCTCCTCCTCCTCCTCCTCCTCCTCCTCCTCCTCCTCCTCCTCCTCCTCCTCCTCCTCCTCCTCCTCCTCCTCCTCCTCCTCCTCCTCCTCCTCCTCCTCCTCCTCCTCCTCCTCCTCCTCCTCCTCCTCCTCCTCCTCCTCCTCCTCCTCCTCCTCCTCCTCCTCCTCCTCCTCCTCCTCCTCCTCCTCCTCCTCCTCCTCCTCCTCCTCCTCCTCCTCCTCCTCCTCCTCCTCCTCCTCCTCCTCCTCCTCCTCCTCCTCCTCCTCCTCCTCCTCCTCCTCCTCCTCCTCCTCCTCCTCCTCCTCCTCCTCCTCCTCCTCCTCCTCCTCCTCCTCCTCCTCCTCCTCCTCCTCCTCCTCCTCCTCCTCCTCCTCCTCCTCCTCCTCCTCCTCCTCCTCCTCCTCCTCCTCCTCCTCCTCCTCCTCCTCCTCCTCCTCCTCCTCCTCCTCCTCCTCCTCCTCCTCCTCCTCCTCCTCCTCCTCCTCCTCCTCCTCCTCCTCCTCCTCCTCCTCCTCCTCCTCCTCCTCCTCCTCCTCCTCCTCCTCCTCCTCCTCCTCCTCCTCCTCCTCCTCCTCCTCCTCCTCCTCCTCCTCCTCCTCCTCCTCCTCCTCCTCCTCCTCCTCCTCCTCCTCCTCCTCCTCCTCCTCCTCCTCCTCCTCCTCCTCCTCCTCCTCCTCCTCCTCCTCCTCCTCCTCCTCCTCCTCCTCCTCCTCCTCCTCCTCCTCCTCCTCCTCCTCCTCCTCCTCCTCCTCCTCCTCCTCCTCCTCCTCCTCCTCCTCCTCCTCCTCCTCCTCCTCCTCCTCCTCCTCCTCCTCCTCCTCCTCCTCCTCCTCCTCCTCCTCCTCCTCCTCCTCCTCCTCCTCCTCCTCCTCCTCCTCCTCCTCCTCCTCCTCCTCCTCCTCCTCCTCCTCCTCCTCCTCCTCCTCCTCCTCCTCCTCCTCCTCCTCCTCCTCCTCCTCCTCTTTCTTTTCCCACTCTCTCTCCTTTCCTCCATACCCCCCCCTTCTCTCCTTCTCTCCTTCTTCCCCTTAAGTTTTCATGTTACGTTTTATTAATCCTTCTTATTCGTTCTGTTTCCCCTCCTCCCTTCTTTATCGCTTGTCCCTTCTTGTTATATTCTCTCTTCCCTTGCTCCTCCTTCTTCTTTCATTTCCCTCACCCTTCTTTCATTCGAATCCTATTGTTGCGTCCCCTCTTACCCTCATTCTTTTCAATTATTCTCTATCTTTCTTCTACTTCCCTCCATTCTCATCATTCTCATTCTCTCTCTCTCTCTCTCTCTCTCTCTCTCTCTCTCTCTCTCTCTCCTCTATACGTAGATACACTATATATACTCATTAGAAACAATTGTGGGGTGAAACTTTTGTTAGCTTTATTATACAGACCCCCAGCCCAACCAGTACAAACCGATCGTGATATCTATGAGCAATTAAACGAAATTATTAACACGCAACATTCCATAATTCTTGGTGACTTTAATTTACCAGTAACAAAGTGGGGAGAACCGTTATCAGCTCATTATGGTCAAGATCTTTACACTAACTTACAAGAGAGCTCCCTTATCCAATTTGTCAACAGCCCAACTCGTGGAAATAACGTTCTTGACCTAGTATTTGCAACAAACGAAGACATGATAGAGAATACTAACGTAGGTGAAGAATTTACCAATAGCGACCACCGCATAATCACTTTCAGTATAAATTTTAACAAAAGCGACATAAAGTACAGCTACGAAAAAATCCCCGATTTTAGAAAAGCCAATTTCAACCAACTCAGAGCGATACTAAAAGAAACCGACTGGAAATGTCTGCGAGACACTATTGACATAAATACACAATGGAACTTTTTCACTAATGCGTACACAAAAGCGGTCAGGGATAGCATACCATTAAAAAACCGACGTTCAGCACAAAATTTAAAGCCCAAGTGGTGGAGTAAAGATATAGCCGACTGTTTACGAGCCAAAAAGAACGCCCATACTAAAGTAAAAATCACAGCCAATAATGACGACCGTGCCAAGTTTACAGACTTACGAAGAAAAGCCAAAAAGTTAATCAAACAGAGTAAAAAGGAAATTGAAAAACACGTTGCAAATCAGAGTAAGACAAACCCGAAAGAGTTCTACAGTTATATTCGACAAAAGAAAGTACTTACGTCAACTATCGGTCCAATTCTTGATGAAAATGGGGACTTTACGACAGATGAAGAGCGAATGAGTAGTATCCTAAATACTTTCTTTGCATCAGTCTTTACTATAGAAAACCCTAACGATATACCAGCTAAAACAACAGTCCAAAATGAAAACACCGAGGTTTTAAATAATATCAGCATAACAGAAAATGACGTAATCAAATGTATTGATAAATTAAATGTAAATAAGTCACCTGGGCCTGACACGATCTCCCCTCGCGTAATAAAGGAAGCTAAAAGCGAAATAGTAAAACCTCTGACTCTGCTATTTAATTATTCTTTACACACTGGAACAATACCTGATGATTGGAAGCTCGCTAACGTAACACCAATATTTAAAAAAGGCAGCAAATCTTTACCTAGTAACTATCGCCCTATCAGCCTAACCTCAGTAGTATGCAAAATGTTAGAGACAATCATA
>JAWZYT010003966.1:80000-81659 GCA_034508575.1 Petrolisthes manimaculis | reverse complement strand
TGTGTGTGTGTGTGTCATCCGGAAAGCTACTTCTCTCCGTGGTGTAGTGTAAATGAAGACTGAATTTTTTCTGTTTGTATGAAACTCGTACGACTAAAATATTGTTATTGTATCAGTATTGCTGGACGTATATATGTATTTAATTTTTTGCTATTACTATTGATAACGTTAATGATAAAAAATACTACTACTACTACTACTACTAAGAAGAAGAAGAAGGAGAAGGAGGAGGAGAAGGAGAAGAAGGAGATGAAAAGAAGGAGATGAGAAGAAAATGGAGATGAGAAGAAGATTAATAATAATAATAATAATAATAATAATAATAATAATAATAATAATAATAATAATAATATTAATATTAATATTAATAATATAATAAATATTTATTATATTAATATTAATAACATTAACATTAATATTAATAATATTAATAATATTAATATTATAATAATATTAATAATAATAATATTAATAATAATAATAATAATATTAATAATAATAATAATTAATATATCAGAAATAATAAAGTAAGCAAAAATAAATATTGAAATTCTAATGATGTGTATCAAAATGCTGAGAGTAAATGGTGTAAATTTCCTAAAAACTTTACCATTTTCGAAAATGTATACCAAAATTTCCAAAAACTAACCACCTTTCTTATGCATATATGAATATGTCAACACGTGAACCCACAGAGTCCCCCAAAACACACACACACACACACACACACACACACTACACATACACATACAACACACACACATACACACACACAACATACTAACACAACCATAACAAACAACAACAGCAGCAATAACAATAACAGCAACAACAATCCTTTTTTCATCCTTCCACCCATCCTTCCCTCCTCCCTTCCTTCTTTTCAACTATCCTTCTTTTCCATCCATCCTTCCTTCCTTCCACCCATACTTCCCTCCTTCCTTCTTTCCACCCATCCTTCCTACCCTCCTTCTTTCCTTCCTTCCTTCTTTCCATCCATCCATCTATCCCTTCTACCTACCTTCCTACCTACCCTTCTTCTTTCCATCCTTCTTTCCATCCATCCATCTATCCCTTCTACTACCTACCTACCTACCTACCCTCCGTCCTTCTTCCTTCCTTCCTTCCTTCCTTCCTTCCTTCCTTCCTTCCTTCCTTCCTTCCTTCCTTCCTTCCTTCTTTCCATCCATCCATCTATCCCTCCTACCTACCTACCTACCTACCTATCTACCCTCCTTTCTTCCTTCCTTCCTTCCTTCCTTCTACCTACCTACCTTCCTTCCATCCATCTATCCCTTCTTCCTTCCTTCCTTCCTTCCTTCCTTCCTTCCATTCACCCTATAGGCAATTTTCCCCCCTTCCGAGATGAGCGCCAACAGTACAGTCCCCATTTTATATATTTTTAAACTTATTTTTTCCCCCGAAGCCTCACGTAAACATTCTATTACCTGAAAAAATTGCGAGTAATTTAGGTGGGTGGGTGGTGAGACGTCAGACTTAAAATTTACGCCGGTCCTTTGTCACTTATTTTTATTTTGGTTGCCGAAATTGATGGTGGTGGTGGTGGTGATGGTGGTGGTGGTGGTGATGGTGGTGAGGGGTAGTGTTTGTAGTGATAGTGGTGACGGTATGGTTGTGGTGTTTGTAGTGATAGTAGTG
>JAWZYT010003966.1:70000-75000 GCA_034508575.1 Petrolisthes manimaculis | reverse complement strand
GCTTTTTCATCCGAGAGAACAACAAGAACATTGGAACATCATCATCATAACATTTTTCCTGACGTGACTCGATACTGACTTTCCCTTGGGACCAATATTTTGACTGTGATTTTTGACTGATCGAGACTGATTTTAATCTTTCATTTTTATATTTTTGTTTTTACTTTTTTTCTACCCCCCCCCCACCCTACCCCTACCCCCCAACTTCCGAAATGAACTCTTAGGGATAACCAATCGTTTACGCCCCCCTCCCCTCCCTTCTCCTCTCCTCTCCCAAGCAAGCCCTCCAATCCTTTCCTTCCCCTCCCTTCCCGTCCTCATCTACCACTCCCCCTTTCCCCCTTCCCCGCCCCCTCCCTTTCCCTTCTTCCCCCCCCCCCTCCTTCCCCCTCCCCCCTCACGAGACCCGATGACTGAATAAATAAGTGTAGCATTTTGTGGGCTACAGTAAGTGGACTGGAGGAGGTAATTAGGTTGAGTGACATTTTGATACAGAAGGAAAAGAGTCATTTGCCTATTACTCTTGCTTTGATCTCTTTTCTATCGTCTACTGTATCTCTCTATTCGTCTCTGTCTGTCTGTCTACCTTTATCCACTTACCTATATCTGTCTTTACCTTTATCGATCTATCTATCTGTTTATCTATTAATTTATCTATTATCTGTCATTCGTCTGTCTGTCCTTATCGATCTATCTATTTATGTGTCTTTCTGTCTTTATCGATCTATCCATTTATCTATTTATCTGTCATCCTGTCTATCAATCTTAATCTATCTGTCTGTCTGTCTGTCTGTCTTTATCGATCTATCCATTTATTTATTCATCTGTCTGTCTGTCTGTCCTTAATCAGTCAATCTCTTTACATTTGGAAGCCTGGTGTTGCCTCGGTGAGTATAGTATATGTATGTATGACAAGGCACCTTCATAGTGCCACGAGGAACCTTCCAATTGCAGACGCGCCAGGGAACCGCTCAAAGCAAACTAATCACGAACACGGAAAAACGCTAAATTAGTTTGACATAACGAGACGAGGGCCATGTTGATGTAGCTTAGAGGGTGTGTGTGTGTGTGTGTGTGTGTACAGTTGACCACTTTTCCTCGTTACCTCTTCCCCATTCTCGTACTCTGTTATTAGGGAACCATGGGATCGTGTGTGAAAATTGGAGGCTTCTGATTCCTCCTGACTATCCCACGAAATAACAAGCTCCTTCAATATAGTGTAGGTGATGTTTCGTGACATTATTTGAAGGACTCTTCTATCTTCAATTTCCGGACTGTTTAATGAGTTAGTATCAGTGCTGGTAAATCTGGAGCAACTTATTCCTCTAAACTATTCCTAGCAACAGGCCACCACCATAGTTTTCGTTACTGTGGTGTTGTTTCCTGGCATACTTTGGAGGAATCAACTACGACTACTACTACTACTACTACTACTACTACTACTACTAGTACTACTACTACTAGTACTACTACTACTACTACTACTACTACTACTACTACTACTAAATTACTACGACTACTACTATTACTATTACTACTACTACTACTATTACTACTACTAAATTACAGTTACTACTACTACTACGACTACGACTACGACAACGCCTTTCAGTAACTCAGCTTTAGAATTCACGAAATGTTTTTATTGTGTAACATAACCGTAACTCTGAGGAAATGTTTGGTTGGGAAGGGGGTAGGAATATCGTGGCTCAGTGAGACTCAGGTTGTATTGTAAGGAGGCAAGCTGTGATATCTCCAACAACCATCTCACCTTTCCTTTCCCTTCCCTTTTATTACGTGCATGTCTATTCCTCTCTTCTCTTTTATTACGTTCCTTTCTATTCCTTTCTTCTTTTCCTTTCTCTTCCCTTTTATTACGTTCCTTTCTATTCCTCTCTTCCCTTCCTTTCCCTTCCCTTTTATTACGTGCATGTCTATTCCTCTCTTCCCTTTTATTACATTCCTTTCTATTCCCCTGTTCTTCTCTTCATTTCCCTCTGATTCCTTCCTGGTTTTTTCCTCTCTTTTATCTTCAACTCCCTTTTTGATCCTTTTCCTCCCCCCCCCCCACCTTTACAAGCCCCCACCCTCCCTCTACCTCCTCCCCCCTTCGACTCCCGTCCTTCCACTCTCCCTTTTTTCCTCCTAATTCTTTTCTCCTTTGCAAGCCCACTCCTTATCCATCCACCCTCCTCCTCCTCCTCCTCCTCCTCCTCCTCCTCCTCCTCCTCCTCCTCCTCCTCCCTAACTTCACCCCCTGCATCATCCCCACACCCATTCCCTTCCACTTTTCCTACTTCCCTCATTCCTACCTATCAGTAAACCCCTTGTATCCATACTTTCTCTATTGTATCGTACAGTATATACATAATAATAATCCTCTTACAGTACATACCAATCAATACCTCTACCGTAGGTTTTATATCCTTATAGTAAAATAAACACCAACATGTTTCCATATACCTTTCTTTGAGTAAACACCAAACACCACATCTATCTTGCACAGTACAGTTGCCTCCAAACATTTCGAGACACTACCTGCTAGACTCAAGCGGGTCGGGTAGAGTCTCGAAAAATTTTGGAGGCAACTGCTGGTACCTCTCTCTCTCTTACAGTAAACCTAACCCCCAAAGCATAGCCATTATCTCTTACGTCCCTCTTCCCTATTAAAGTACCTGGTGTGTTTTCCTTACGTCCCTCTTCCCTCTTAGAGTACCTGGTGTCTTTTCCTTATGTCAACAACACACATGTAGTCCAATATAGATCCGACTTATGACCCTCACTTTGTCTTGCTTGCTATTATAGGCTTTTGTGTATTCTTGTATATATCAGTGTGTGTTCCTTTTCTTTCATTCTGTGTTCCTTTTATTTCCTTCTGTGTTCCTTTCTTTCCTTCTGTGTCCCTTTCTTTCATTCTGTGTCCCTTTCTTTCCTTCTGTGTTCCTTTCTTTCCTTCTGTGTTCCTTTTATTTCCTTCTGTGTTCCTTTCTTTCATTCTGTGTTCCTTTCTTTCCTTCTGCATGTGTTGTTTCTTACCTGTGTATCTCCATTCCTATCTTATCAGCTCTCTGTCCCGTCTATGCACCCTCTTTTCTCTCCCTCTCTTCTCTCCCTATCTTCTTCCTCCCATGTATTGCTTCCATTCCTGCCTTGCGATCTTTCTACTCCCTTTCTTCCTGTCTTTCTCTCTCCCTCTCTCCCTCCCTCCCTCCCTACCATTTGTCCTTTCCCTGCAGCAGTAGTTATGCACTGATGGGAGACAAGGAAATAGGCAAACAGTTAGACAAACAAGGAGACAGATAGACAGGCAGCAGACAGACGGACATACACAATCAAGCAGACAGGAAGGTAGACAAACAAGCAGACAGACAGGCAGGCAGGCAGGCAGACAGACGAAAAGACACAATCAAGCAGACAGGAAGGTAGACAAACAAGCAGACAGACAGACAGACATTCAGGCAGGGAGGCAGGCAGGCAGCAGACAAACGCACAAACACAAACAAGCAGACAGACAGACAGGCAGGCAGGCAGGCAGGCAGGCAGGCAGGCAGGCAATTCAGGAAACCCCACCAAACATGTCTCTAATAATGGCCAATTTATTCAGCTGAGAAATTTGCTTTGGGAATTCTGACAGTTTTTCCAGAAATTTATGCCAGCGGGTGCCTGGAAGAACCCACCGAGGGAGAGGTGATATTCGTGGTCTGCTGGAGGGGGGGGGGGAGGGGGGGGGAAGAGGAGGGGGGGGAGACATAAGTGGAGGAAGAATGGAGGTGGAGGAGGGGGAGGGGATGGAAGAAGGAGGAGGAGGAGAAGGGGAAGAAACGTAAGTGGAGGTGGAGGAGGGAGGGAGGAAGTGGTAGAGGAATAAACGTAAGTGGTGGTGGAGGAGGAGGAAGAGGAGGAGGAGGAGGAGGAGGAGGAGGAGGAGTAAATAGATCTGTGTAAAAAGAGTGGAATATTGGTGGAGGGGATGAGATGCTTGAGGCAGATGGTGGTTCAGTGTATGTGTGTGTGTACGTGTGTGTGTGTGTGTGTGTGTGTGTGTGTGTGTGTGTGTGTGTGTGTGTTTGTGTGTGTGTGTGAAGCAGTTGTGAGAAAATACTCTACGGCTGGGATAATATTGAGAGCAGAGGAACAAGGAGAGTACAGTGAGAGGAAAGAAGGAAGGAATTAAGGAAGGGAAGAAGGTAGGAAGGAAAGGTATAAGGATGGAAGGTAGATAGAAAGTAAAGGAACAAGGGAAGTTGGCTATACAGTGAAAGGAAGGAAGGAAGTAAGGGAAGGAAGGGAGGAAGGGAGGTAGGAAGGAATGAAGGAAGGAAGGGAGGTAGGAAGGAAGGAAGGAAGGGAGGGAGGAAGGAAGGAAGGGAGAAAGGGAGTTTGGGAAGAAATATAGAAGGAAGGAAAGTAGATTGGAAAGTATCAAGTTGGGAGTAAGGGTAACGGAATTAAGAATGAGAGAGAGAGAAAGAAAAAAAATAAAGAAAAAAGAAAATTGAAGGTCAGACGAAGCAGCCTGTGGTTTTCCAATTAATTATTATTATCCTTAATACCTTTTTAATGAGTAAATTCCGGTGCAGCGTAATTGGTGGAGATTAATAGTATACAGACACACACACACACACACACACCTTAGGGGGGGGGGGGAGGGGAGGGGAGGGGGGGAGACTCTCTTGTTGGGGGAATAATTATGAAGTCTTCTGATTCCTCCACCCAGATGAACAAATATTTATAATAGTCTGTTTCTCGGAGTGGTGTGGTTGAAATCAGTTGCTCCAGATTTACCATAAGTTAAATTGATTAAATAAATAGTATTAATTAACTATAACTAATAATATTATAATAATCTGTTGCTCGGAATAAGTGAGGTTGAAATCAGTTGCTCCAGATTTACCATAAGTTAGATTGATTAAATAAATAATATTAAATAAATACAATGTTCTTGGAGTTGCTGTTCTTACCCTCTCTGCCACATTGTTCTCGTCTGTGTATATAACTTA
>JAWZYT010003966.1:57500-60000 GCA_034508575.1 Petrolisthes manimaculis | reverse complement strand
ATACTGCTGCTGATTCCTCCAAACTATGGCATAAAACAGAGCCCTTCAGTGGTATACGAATGGGAGATGTGTTGCATGGCATTGTTTGAAGGACTCCCTAACCTCCAACTTTCTCACTACATCACGGTGTTCCTTAACTCGTAAAACCAAAAAATTATCTAAGTAAAACAAAAGGGAAGATCCATTTTGGAGTAAATTGGTTTAGGCTACAGATTCCTCCAAACTACACCACGACACCGATCCCTTATTATACGAGTAAAGTAACAACAACAACAACAACATTAAGGTGGTAATTCTTTTTTTTACTACATTGGAGTGCCATGATTCCCCAGAGGTATGCCAGGAAACAGGATCAGATGAACAAAAATAAGGGTGTTCTGTTGCTTGAAGTAATATAAAGGAATCAGTAGCACCAGATTTACCAACACTGTACTCTCCCCTTAATTAATTAAGGTGGTAATCCTTTTTTACTACATTGGAGTGCCTCGATTCCTCCAAAGTATGCCAGGAAACAGAACCAGATGAACACAAATATTGGTGTTATGTTGCTTGGAATAGTTTGAAGTAGGTGGAAAAGTAATGCAGCGACATGATGCAATATTTCACCTACAATGACACCTTCCCCCCACAGTGTTACCAGCTCAGATAACATAAACATTTAGATTATGTACAGTACGTGATCGCGAATGTACGAGCTCGAGTATACCGTATAATATGTTATAAGGTGTTACAAAAAATGTGTCTAGTTTATATGGTGCAATAGGCTACTAACTGATGGAAGGGAGATAGGTACAGTTGTGGACATAAGTTTCAACACACATAAAAAGGTAACTAAAACAAATAGCTGAATAATGTTTTGACGTTCACATATGATGTTATTGATTTGAATGGTGATTAGCAGCTGTTACTTGGATGATTTATTGGAAAGTTTCAGCTGGTACTTGGATGATTTATTGGAAAGTTTCAGCTAACGAAACAGAGAGAAGCCATCACACTTTTACATGAGCCATCCCAATGTGGATTATTATTAGGATTGTTATTATTGTCCACGACTGTTGTATACGAGGCGGGAATAGAGGTTACCAGGTCGGGAAAATATTGTAGGAAAAGTTTCACCCTATAAGCGGTATCCTGCTTTCTTACATCTGAGGGATTCCCACCTGCTCCTGCTGCTGGTGGTGGTGGTGGTGGTGGTGGTGGTGCTGGTGGTGGCAGTGGTGGTAGTGATGGTGGTGGTGCTGGTGGTGATGATGCTCTCTTACCGTGACGTCTGGGCTTTCACTACTGCATGTAATAGTAGGCTGTTTGGACCCCTATTCACCAAAGCAAAGTTCATTGTTACTATTAATTATTACTATTAATTATTACTATTAATTATTACTATTAATTATTACTATTAATTGTTGCTATTAATTGTCACTATTAATTGGCACTTATAATTGTCACTATTAATTGTCACTATTAATTGTCACTATTAATTGTCACTATTAATTATCACTGTTAATTATCACTATTAATTATCACTTAATTATCACTATTAATTATCACTATTAATTATCACTATTAATTATCACTATTAATTATCACTATTAATTATCACTTAATTATCACTATTAATTATGTTCTAAGCTATGCTTGATTAGGAACCCGTGTGTGTGTGTGTGTGTGTGTGTGTGTGTGTGTGTGTGTGTGTGTGTACAGTGAGACGCATCTACCTCCCATTTTTATGCATACATTTACTATAATTTGATATTATATATATTATACAATGTTTGCCGCTTCATGAGCGTAATAAATTAATCAAAACAAAACAAATCTCTCCCTCCCTCCCTCCCTTCTTTCCTTATTCACTCACTCCCTTCCTTCCTTCCTCACTCCTTCCCTTCATTTCTCCATCACTCCCACCCTCACACACACACTCCCTCCCTCACACCCTCACTCACTCCCTCCCACCCTCATTTCCTCCCTCACACACACACTCACTCACACACTTCCACCCTCCCTCCCTCCCTTCCTTCCTCACACTTAACCTTTTCGATCAGTGTAGCCTTCGGGGTATATACTATCGTCCTCTCCCCTATCCTGAGTTGATAGTGGGGTAGTAGTAGTAGTAGTAGTAGTAGTGGTAGTAGGGGGTATTGATACTGATGGTGGTAGTGGTGGTAGTTGTGGTTATTGATACTGGTGCTGGTAGTGGTGGTGGTAGTGGTGGTGGTGGTGGTAGTAGGGGGTATTGTTACTGATGGTGGTAGTGGTGGTAGTTATGGTTATTGATACTGGTGCTGGTAGTGATGGTTGTGGTGGTGGTGGTGGTGGTAGTTGTGGTTATTGATACTGGTGCTGGTAGTGGTGGTGGTGGTGGTGGTAGTTTTGGTTGTGCTTGAGTGGTGTTGGTGGTGGTAGTAAAAAACAGTGTGGTAATGGTAGTAGTGGCAGTGGTGGTGGTTGTGGTCGTGAAGAACAAGGTGGAAGTACTAGGTGATGGTAGTAGTGGTGGTGG
>JAWZYT010003966.1:0-52500 GCA_034508575.1 Petrolisthes manimaculis | reverse complement strand
CCAAGCCTGTCCCCTACTCCCACCCCCCCTTAAGAGTGAACTTTGCTTTTGAAGGCTGATCAGTAGCCTTCCAATTTACCAACAAGAGAATCTCCCTCTTTTAAGTTAAGAGGAGTAACCTGCTGTCGTAAATTAGGAGGTTCTGATTCCTCCAAACTAGGCTAGGAAACAGAATCCCTCCCTATGAACTGCAAAGATGTGTTTTATGACAGAGTTTGGAGGGATACATGTGCTCCAACTTGTTCAAACCAGATTACTTCCCCTTTTTAAGTTAAGTCATAAAATCTGGTGACGTCTTCAATGGTCTGTATGTATGTATGTATGGTTGGACTGTTTACAACGTGTCCAAAATGACCCAGTTAAATTTTGTTAGGATGCAACGTTATCTAAAACATTCCCTACCCTGTAATTCTCTGTTAGAAGATAGTGGGTTGAACTTTATATTTATTCTTAGGTGTTGTTAGTATGTGTGTGTGTGTGTGTGTGTGTGTGTGTGTGTGTGTGTGTGTGTGTGTGTGTGTGTGTGTGTGTGTGTGTGTGTTGGTTAGTAAGATATGTTTTGTGGATAACTTAAGAAAATTATTTGATGCTTTATATTAGATTTTTATACAAGAGAGAGAGAGAGAGAGATAGAGAGAGAGAGAGAGAGAGAGAGAGAGAGAGAGTACACATAGAGAGTACAAAGAGAAAGAGAGTGATGCGTGGAGTGAGAAAGAGAGAGAGTGTCACAAAAAGTGAGGGAGAGAGAAAGACGAACAAAGGGAGAAAGGGAGAGAGGGAGATAAAAAGGGAATGGGAAGGGGGAGAGAAAAAAAAATAGGACATATAAACAAAGAAAGTGGACAAAGAAAGGGATACACAAAGAAGGGGAAGGTAGGGCAACACACACACACACACACACACACACACACACAACCTTGACAAGTGTTGACTGTGTGTGTGTGTGTGTGTGTGTGTGTGTCACTAGGGCTGTTTTTTGCTTGGATACGAATTCATGTTGATGGGATAGTTCCTTTTTCTTTCTCTCTCTCTCTCTCTCTCTCTCTCAAGTTTTAAGTCACGTGTTGTTAGCTCTCTATCCTCCTCCCTTCCCCCTTCTCTCTCTCTCTCTCTCTCTCTCTCTCTCTCTCTCTCTCTCTCTCTCTCTCGTGTTGTTAGAGGCATAATAATTTATTTATCTCTGCAGCCCTCCCACCACACGCCACTGCATCATAACACAGTGGGATATAACAGTTGTCGCCACTACCGCCAGAGGTCAGCTTCTGGGGCCAATTGATTTTAAGGGGGTAGTGCAGTGTTGGAGGTTAATCTGGAGCAAATGATTCCTTCAAATTATTCCACGCAACAGGCCACCACAATGTATTCTAATCCGACCCCGTTTCCTGGCATACTTTGGGGGAGTCAAGATGACCTTAATATACAGTACCAAAATTATAGTATCCCCTTAAGGACCCTGTAATCGTGTGTGAAAATTGGTGCTTGGCTTCTGATTCCTCCTGACCATGCCACGAAACAACCTCCTTCCATGTAGGTGTGTGTGTTGTGTTTCGTGGCAATATTTGAAGGACTCATTTATCTCCAATTTTCTGACTACATCACAGCCTCACAGGGTCCATTAAACCGATATAGTGTTGTCCCTGATAATAACTGTCTGGGGTTCGTAGGGGTCGCATGCTGTGTCTCCTGTGTGTTTATATTTAGCTCTGTGCTGTTAACCATCTCGTGCACAACACCATTAGAATTACATGTGTGTGGCTGATACTACTTATCTCTGAGACGCGTTGGGGAGCAAGGAGTGTTCATATTTTTTTATTTCTGAGAGGTTACTTTTACTGATGAGTCCCAAATGCAGATACTTCGGTGCAGATTACTTATGGGGGTAGGTATAGCAATACACTTGTGGTACAGTCGAGCTCGTAAATTCGCGACCACGTACTGAGATGTGTGTGTCATTTGTGCTGATAACATAGATTGGTGAGGAATCAGAGTAGGTGGAACATAGTAGAGTGACATAATACAATCTTTCGCTTACAATGACAGACACTTTCCCAACACAACGTTACCAGTTCAGATGACATAAACATATAGGTAAGTATACGTTGTCGCGAACTTACGAGCTCGAGGATACATTACAGTGGCTTGATTCCTCCAAAATATACCAGGAGACAGGATACAGGTGAACACAAATAATGGTGGCCTGTTGTTGCTTGGAATACTTTGAAGGAATCAGTTGTTTCAGATTTTCCAACACACACAGCACCATCCCCTCATTGAGCAAGAATTGTGATGTATGTAAAAGAGGATTAAAACGCTGAAGTACATACATTTGTGAGGCACGTGTTATCCCTCCTTAAATGTAAACAAACACTCTCACATATCACACATCACACTTGGGCCGGGCAAATATTTACACATCTAATAGCAGCAGTCCTTGTGTTAACACCGCCACTGGATAAGTTGTATCAAAGAGGGTATTTTTTTTTTTTTTTTTTTGTGAAGACGACACTGCCTATGTATGTATGTATGTAATTATATACCCTTACATCACAATACACTATAAACAATACCCAGGAATCGACCAGAAGCCTCCAATTTGCATACACGATCACAGGGTTCTTAAGTAGCGGAATAACCCACCGTGGAATGCAGCTCAATGTATCTAATAAGAAACCTGCAGGGTCAGGGTGAAGCTAGAATATATATATATATATATACAGTTGGCCACAGTTATTCTTACACAGACTACCGTATAAGTATGGAAAAATAGTTCATTATTCTGGAAGCACTGCAAAGTATAGTCTACCAAGTGACTCGGTGATTGCGAAAACAACAAACCCAATAATAATGTTGTATTGCAGTTACGTAGTCTTTCATTTTTTCTATTTATTGTAAACCCTCGAAATCAAAGTAGTGTGTACGAATTCTTGTGACCAACAGTATGTCAATTGGAAAGAGAGTAAACAGAAAAAGTACAGTCAGTCAGTCACTCATATAAGAGAGTAAACAGAAAAAGTACAGTCAGTCAGTCAGTCAGTCATATAAGAGAGTAAACAGAAAAAGTACAGTCAGCCAGTCAGTCACTCATATAAGAGAGTAAACAGAAAAAGTACAGTCAGTCAGTCCTATAAGAGGTTACAGCAAGACGAAGGTGACACTATGTTTATTTACTAGCGGTGTATCAGTTCTGGGGCAATACACACACACACAAGGAGGAGGAAGAAGAAGATAAAGAGGAGGAAAAATGAAAAAAATGAAAAGGAGGAAGAGGAGGAGGAAGAAGAAAATAAGAATGAAAAGGAGGAAGAAAAAGAAGTATATGAAAAGTAGGAAGAGAAAGAAGAAGAAACAAATTAAAAGAAGAAGGAGGAGGAGGAAGAAAAGAAGTAAATGAAAAAGAGGAAGAAAGAAGAAAAAGAAACAAATGAAAAGGAGGAAGATAAAGAAGAAACAGATGAAAAGTATTACAAAGGACATTCAAACAACAACAGAAAGGATGAAGGAGGAAGAAAAGAAGTAAATGAAAAAAAGAAAGAGAAAGAACAAGAAACCAATGAAAAGAAGAAGGCTGAAGGAAGAGGAGGAGGAGGAGGAGGAGTATAGGAGGAGTATGAGCAACAACAGCAGCAGCAGCAACAGCAGACGTCAACTCTCAACCTCCCTCACTCCCTCCCTCCATACAAGGTCACACGGAACCCACCACTACTTATTATAACACGTTGTTGATGTGGTTGTCTGTGTTGGTGAGTCCTGCCTGCCATGGTGAAGATGAACAACATACTGATACTACGTTACACTACTACACCGTCCTCTGTGTGCCCATGTGTCTATGTGTTTATGTGTGTGTGTGTGTGTGTGTGTTAATAAGAGTGTGTGTGTGGTGTGTGTGAGAGTGTGTGGTGTGTACGTGTGTATGTTTATGAGAGTGTGTGTGTATGGTGTGTTGTGTGTATGTTTATGTGTGTGTGTCCTGTTTATGTGTGTGTGTGTGTATGTTTATCTGTGTATGTTTATATATATATATATGTGTGTGTGTGTGTGTGTGTGTATGTTTATTTGTGTATGTTTATATGTGTGTGTGTGTGTGTGTGTGTAAAAGCTTCCTTCCGTCCCCCAACCCACGCGACCATGAATCGAGCCAGATTGATTTGTTTTGTTTTTTCACACCCAAGGACGGAGAAGGAAGGAAGGGAGACGGTGGTAGTGTGGGTGCATGGCTCGTACAGGACTGTGTGTGTGTGTGTGTGTGTGTGATGTTGTGAAAGTTAACCCAATCAAAGTTTAATTAATGGGCGACTCACATGTGCGTCGTATTCTGGCTTGTGTGTGTGTGAGAGAGAGAGAGAGAGAGAGAGAGAGAGAGAGAGAGAGAGAGAATGTGTGTGTGTGTGTGTGTGTGTAAGAGTGAGTGAGTGTGTGTGTGTGTGTGTGTGTGTGTGTGTGTGTGTGTGTGTGTGTGTGTGTGTGTGTGTGTGTGTGTGTGTGAACGGTTGCAATAGGCCTACACAACCCTACATAGAAGTACAAGTTTGAAAGAGTGAAAGGAAGGTTGATGAGAGGAACGTGACTGTGTATGTGTGTATGGGTATGTATGTATGTGTGTGTATGTGTGTATGGGTATATATGTGTGTATGTGTATGTATCTATGTATGTGTGTGTATATTTGTGTATATTTATGTGTGTGTATGTGTGTGTGTATGATTCACCACGCGGCCTGCTCACGTGTTGGTTACGTGATCACCATCTCTATACACACACACACACACTGAACACACACACACACACACACACTGTTACGCACACACACATATATATATATAACCACATACACTATCTCTGTCAAACACACGCACACTCACTCCTTCTATCACACACATACACACACATATTCTCTTCCTCCCACTCTCTCTCTCTCTCTCTCTCACACACACAGGCTAAGTGTTTGTAATTCAAGAAGGAAGCAGAATTCAGTGATAAGACAGTCATACCCAGGAAGAGTTTGTGTACAATATGTGTGTGTGTGTGTCTCGGCTGCTATGTGTACGTGTAGTGTGTGTGTGTTTCCGTGTGTGGATAGATGGTTGTGTGTGTGTTTCCGTGTGTGGATGAAATAGATAGTTGTTTGTGTGTGTTACCGTGTGTGGATGGAATGAGATAGTTGTGTGTGTGTGAGTGTGTGTGTGTTTCCGTGTGTGCATGTGTGCCCAAAGTAAATTTCGTCCACTTACCAACACGGAGGTCGTCGAGTACAGATGTGTGTGTGTGTGTGTATTGCCAAGTAACCCTCACAGTTGCCAATTCGCCTGTTTTCCTCAATGCAGTGGGACGGGCATGGTGAAGAGGAAGTGATGTGTACAGCCACAATTAAATATCCATCAACACTCTCCTTCCATCGATGTAAATATCTTGGTAAAAAAGAACAACACGTGTATGATTTTGTAGCACCTCATAATAATAATAATAACTGAGGGAGTTGAATTGACGTAAGGTGTTGTTCTATTATTTTTGCAGCACCTCATAATAATATTTGAGGGGGTTGAGTTGACGTAAGGTGTTGTTCTATTATTTTTGCATCACCTCATAATAATATGTGAGGGGGTTGAGTTGACGTAAGGTTTTGTTGTATGATTTTATTTTCATATGATTGTTGTCACAGAGATTAGGGGGTCGAGAATTATTTATTTATATAATTATTTTTCACTGAACGCAATCTTTGGAACGAAACATTAATTTGGTAAAACATTACTTTGTCCGTCTCTACCTCAGAGTGTCTTCATGGTCTAATTATTTTTCTTCTTCACGGCAGGTTGTGTAAATAATAATAATAATAATAATAATAATAATAATAATAATAATAATAATAATAATAATAATAATAATAATAATAATAATAATAATAATAATTCTTTGGTGATTTTGGCTATTGGAATAACACACATGTTCTTATTTTTTTTTTCTCTATTATATTCTATTAATTAATCCATACACGACTTACACAGACTGAGAAGTGTATAGGCACATTTTTAACACAGCACTTGTTTACATACACCTATTTATCAAAGGGTAATACTTCCTTTATCATCCCTATTAATTAAACTTCATCATCACTTGAATTAATAGTAGATAATTATATATTTTGCTTATTCTTCTCACCTCCTATAAAGAATTAGCCTAATGCAGTCCTATGCTAACATAAAACTTTTAATTTTACTAATAACTGGAATTCAACCCCAAATTTTTAAGTACATAAAATAATAAATAATATTTCTGACACATATATAAACACTAAAATTATCATCATTACTGCCTGCATAAATTATTATCTTTATTACTGTCATCAATTTTATTATAATTTTGTAGGCTACAGTTCTAATTTACTCATTCAAATTCTGGATACACTATAAAAGTCATTTGTAAATTTTATTGGATATGAAAACCAGTAATTCTATTATACCAACAAAACTCTATCCAAAAAAAAAAAGAAAAAAAAAATAATAATAACAATATACAAGAATCCAAACAATTTCAAAATGGGACATAAAATGTATTATGAACATCTATAGATCTTACAGGAATCTTGCAGTAGAAATCCTTTATTTATTTTTTATTGTTTTATTCTATATATAAGTACGTAAGTGATTTTCATTATTTATTTACTGCATAATATAGAGAGAAAAAGGCCCCAAATACCAGCACAGTATGATATAATAATACACGAGGCACAGTGGTGGTGGTGGTGATGGGATAAGGGGGTGTGGGAATAGGGGGACAGGCTTGGGGGGGTTTGTGGGGGTGCAGGAGTAGGGGGACAGGCTTGGTGGGGTGTTTTGGGGGGGGTTAGGGGGTTGCGGGAATAGGGGGACTGACTTTCTACCCACCCCCAAGCCTGTCCCCCTATTCCCGCACCCCCCACTCCCCCCCCCCCAAGCCTGTCCCCTACTCCCACACTCCCATAAGGCAAAGAGGATTGTATATACAGTACAGTATGGTACACTTTTATGGTATATTCACTAGAGTATATTATTTTGATGCTTCCAAAGTATACCAGGGAACAGGACCAGAAAAACAAATATAACGGTGGCCTGTTGAATGGCATAGTTTGGGGGAATCAGTTTATAAAGTTACTCCAGGTTTATTATACATATACCACCAACCAACAATGTTATGTATGTATGTACTAGTCGACCCCCATCCATCCCCCCCCCCCCTTAAGGATGTACAGTAGTCAGAAAAATGGTTGTAGGTTAGAGAGTCCTTCACATACTGCCACGAAACACACACACCTACATTAAATAAAGGAGCTTGTTGTCGTGGCATAGTCAGGAGGAATCAGAAGCCACCATCCAGATCTCATTCACACACGATCCAAGAGTCCCTAATTAGACAGAGTGAATAAACAGGATCCTTCCCCTTCCTCCTCCTTTTTTTTATATTTTACTTTAATTTTTATTTATTTTTTATTACTATTATTATTATTAAAACCCAAGACGGGGACCTGGTGATACTCAAGCCAAGCCAAGCCAAGCCAAGCCACGGTTACCTCTACTACCGTTAGCTAAGAAGTATTTACAACACACTTCCTCCCCCCTGCACCTCCCCCTCTCCTCTTCCCCTTCCCCTTTCCCCCTCCCCTTGCACCTCTACTGCCCCCTCCCCTTCCCCCTCTCCTCTTCCCCTTCCCCTTTCCCCCTTCCCTGCCCCCTTATCTCCACCCCCCTCCACCCTCCCCTTCCCCCCTCCCCATCTCCACCTCCCCCTCCCCCTTGCCCCTCCCCCCTCCCCCTCCCCAAGTTCCTCTCAAACAAGAACAAATATTATAACATACAAACACACTCCTTGGAAAAACATTTATATAATTAATAAGGCAAGTCGAGTACAAATTGTTACCCACATTACCTCTTCATTAATTAAAGGAATAAACAGTATACTTTAGTTGGTAGAATAGAGCGCCTTGATTCCTCTAAAAAAAAAAAAAAAAAAAATTACCAGTATGCCAGGAAACAGGATCAGATTGAGAAAAAATAAATGGTGGCCTGTTTGTTGGTAGGAATAATTTAAAACTTTAGAGGAATCAGTCTGTTGTGTGTACTGTACTCTACTCCTCCACCAACAACACTTTTTTGTATAATATACAGTACTTCCTTTTTCCCCGTTCACATCATCAAACCTCTTCACACTAAGGGCAGTACAGTATATAATATGTGTGTTGCTATAATCATCCGTAACCATAATAATAATCAGTAGTAATCATACCTTAGTGGGAATGTAATGAAGAGAAGAGAGAACTGACAGAAGAAAGAAAGGAAATCGAATTCAGACCTCATAATTATAATATGCACATACTTATTATATACCACCATTAGTTCACATAATATTATAAGGTCGTTGTCAGTAGTTGCCTTTAGTGTGAAAAGATTTGATGATAAAAAAAGTAAATTGTGGGCAGATCTTATTCATATACTCAAATATAAGAGGGGACCAAGGTAGACCTCCTATATACTGTAAATTATGGATACTGTAAATTGTGTGTACTGTAACTTGTGTATACTGTTAATTGTGTATACTGTTAATTGTGTATACTGTAAATTGTGTGTACTGTAAATTTTGTATACTGTAAATTGTGTGTACTGTAAATTTTGGGTACTGTTAATTGTGTGTACTGTTAATTGTGGGTAATGTAAACTATGAATATTTTAACTTGTGGATACTGTAAATTGTGGGTACAAGTTACAGGTCTCCATGTTGTCCAGTAAGAGAGGGTCACGTTTGACCTACTATATAAACAGTAGATTATTCCTACACCTATAAAACTACTCGGCTATAAAACCTAACCTAACCTACTCTGGAAGCGATGGAAGGTGTGTGTGTGTGTGTGTGTGTGTGTGTGTGTGTGTGTGTGTGTGTGTGTGTGTGTGTGTGTGTGTGTGTGTGTGTGTGTGTGTGTGTGTGTGTGTGTGTAGACATGGTAATGTGGTATTGTTTCATTAGTACTGTGGATCGTATGCAAGAACCTTAGTTTTATAATCCTGGTATTGACGAATGGGATGGTATATACGATGACTCCCAAGACAACAAACACATTACACAGCCATCGTATCGGTACCACGCCATCGTCAATACCATGGATATTCTGGCATGAGGCCCTATAAAGTCTTAAGAGGATAATAATAGTCTCCTGTGGTCAAATTGGAGGGCTACTGATTCCTCCTAACTAGGCTACAAAACAGACTCTAATATCCATACAGTGAGGGTAGTCTGTCTCCTGGCATAGTTTGGAGGATTCTGTAGCCCCCCAATTGATCACATGAGAGTATAATTATCATATCCAACTTAACTAGGAACGCAATGGTATATACTGTATAATATTATATACAGTATGTATATGTAATTATGTATAATACTCCTTGAACTGACCAGGATAATGTATAGTGAACAGTTCAAAACAATAATACTTCTTCAGCCAGTGTTAGACTCATTGATATGGCAAGAAAATACCCTTAGTATACCTATCGTACAGTCTGGCTCAAATGTCCTGTCCCCTCTAGTGGTCTGATAATGAACTACAAAGATTCTTAAAGCTTGATTATTATGTAGGGAGTTTAATTAAAAGATTCGCAAAAAAGCTTAATTTTTATGCCGAGACGTATGGTATATTCGTCTCTATATATATGTGTCTGCTTGTCTATGAAGCTAAAGACAGTATAATTATCAATATGGACTTACGAAGAATTAGTTCTGTATAGTATATGGTGCAGCATTAACTAACTATCGGGTTCACCATGGGAAGTGACAACAGAACTATCCACCCTGACTGTACAAATGTGTCTATCATAATTCATAACCGAGTCGTGTTTTAACCCTCTAAGTACCAGTGGCTTCTCTTCAGTGCAATAAAATCATCTGGGGTTAAAATAATATCATACAAATTTGAACGACGACACAGCTGAGAAAGTTAAGAATAGTGACACTTTTTTATCCCTTCTTAGATAAACAAACATAATTAAATTTATAGTTATTATCAGAATGCAGAACGAGAAGTGACACTGGCCCTTGGAGGATTAAAATGCATGAACCCTGTGATGTAGTCAGAAAATTGGACATAATTATACAGTATGAGTCCTTCAAATATTGCCACGAAACACACACACCTATAGGCTATAGACGGAGCTTAATTGTCTCGTGGCATGGTCAGGAGGAATCAGAAGCCTCCAATTTCCATCATACACGATCACAGGGTCCTTAATTAAAGTACAGTTGCGGACAAAAGCTTTATCATCCTACAAGAAGATAATATTATGGTCTATTTCATCCCATAAAATACTAAAGTCTAATTATGGAAATGTTTTGATTATATTATAGTATAGTTCACAAAGTTGTACCAATGTAATAATTAGTGTACGTGTGACCACAACACTGTACTGTATATTCTTGTTTTCCACCCTGAGAGAAATTCTATAGCAATACAGATGCGAAATACTGAAGACCAAATGGGAAGACTAACTTTTTTATGACTAACTTTATATCCGCCACTGTACGAGCTTTATCAAAGAGAGAAAGAAGCTTGTATTGACGTGGTGTAGAAAAAAATGCCTTGAAGCTGTGGATCAGAATTTCCGATATAAAAAAAACTTCATTAATTTTCTCGTCACTACATGCACTGTCAATCGTCCTGGCACCATCACACGATTTCCACTCTCGTATTTATATATTATCCCTCCTTAAATATATTATCACATTTGTTGATCGGTATAAAGAGCAGCTTAATAAATTGGACAGACTATTATTACTGCATTCACCAACATCACGTTCTGGCAACAATGACACTTGTGTTAAAAAATAAACAACAGCGGAACCTTTACAATCACATCCACCACCAGCAACCATTCTTTCATGTTTCTTTGTGTGGGTGGGTTTTTTTTTTCCGATTCTCATTCACGTTTTTTTTTTTTTTTTTCATTGTATTTATATTTTGGTCACATTATTTTATCTTTGTTTTACTTTTTTTTTTCTCGATCCTCATTCACGTTTTCCATTGCATATAATATAATTTTGGTCACTCACACATTATCACCGAGACCAAAATGATTCTACACGTATGGCAAGATTAATTGACACTACAAGTTAGTTATTCTGCACCATCCATCACTGACTGACTAACATCACATTACATCCCCATTACAACATCACATTACATCCCCATTACAACAACACGTAAATTTATACTGTAAGTCCTCGATATAAGATGAGTACATTTAGCACAACCCTCTTAAGGTGGTCATTCTGTTTTGGTTCATTAGAGTGCATTGATTCCTCTAAACTTAAAGTACGTATGCCAGGAAACAGGACCAGAAGAGCAAAAATAATGGTGTTCTGTTGTTTGGCAGAGTTTGGAGGATTCAATTGCTCCAGATTTACCAACACAAAACTTCCCCCTTAATTAACACAGACTCAGTAATATATGATGTGGTTTTCAATTAGTGTAAAATGAAAGGGGTGGATACAAGTACATACAAAATATATAATCATTGTATATCGAGGGTTTACAGTATATGTATGTATGTATTATATCACTGACGTCACTGGTGTCACTTACTGAGCTTCACTGACATCACATTATTGTTGTTGTTGTTGTTTTTCAACTGATACACTCTTTGTCTTTATATCACTGACATCACCTTGCCAATATTCGAGATTCAATTATATCATCTTATCAACTCCTGAGATTTAATAAATACATTTTGCCTACTTCTGAGATTCAATTATAACACTTTGTTAAGTTTTAGAAATTCAATTATATCACTTTATTAACTTTTAGATATTCAATTATAACACTTTAATAACTTCTCGAGATTCAATTATATATATCCCTTTATTAACTTTTACAGATTCAAATATATCACTTTGCAAACATTCAGAGATTCAATTATTATTATCTTTTATTATCCACTTGTCAACATCACCTCGCTACCTCCTCCCACTCCTCCTCCTCCTCCTACATGCACCTTGAAGTCGACAACCCACAGCTGGTCACAATAATCAACTCAGGTCCGTCCGTCCGTCCATGTGTGTAGGGTTGAATCTCCTGTGCTTTTTCCTCCTTGGCTTCCGTGTCCATTGCTGACTCTGTGTGAGAAAAAGATAAACAAACAGATTAGAGAAGCCCAAAGTCGATTTTTTGGCAGTTCGGGCTTTTAATTAAGGGACCCTATGCATGATTTAGTTAGAAAATTGGAGATAAATGAATCCTTCAAATAGTGCCACGAAACACCAACTATATGGAAGGAGTTTGTTTCATGGCATGGTCAGGGGAAATCAGAATCCACCAATTTCCTCACACGAACACAGGGTCCTTAAAGGGGAGATTATCTTGTTGCTAAATGAGGGGGGGTGTGGGCTACTGATTCCTTCAAACTATACCAGGAAACAAATTACTAATAGGAGATCTGTAGTTTCGTGGCATAGTTTGGAGGAATCAGAGACCTTCCAATTCACCAAGAAGGAGGTAATACACATTTTGATACATTAGAATGCCTCTCAATTACTCCATAGTGGTCCTGTTGCTTGGAAAAGTGTGAAGGAATCGGTTGCTCCAGATTTACCAACACTGTACTATGCCCTCTAAATATTGAATCCAGGCTTCATGTTTGTACCGTATGGTGTGTGTGGCCTGAGGATTTGTGTAACTATTGCACATACACACGCACAGACACACACACCTCTGTATGAGTGCTTTCAAGTGTGACATTTTGCAACAGAACACTCGACTGTGTGTTGTATTGCATCATTATTATCTCCTCTCTCTCTCTCTCTCTCTCTCTCTCTCTCTCTCTCTCTCTCTCTCTCTCTCTCTCTCTCCACACACACTAAGATATTACGGATGCGCAGATTCCAGTTCACCCATAACAAAGAGAAAACGTAAACAGTAATGTGTATGTGAATGTTGTGTGTATAATTATAACCTCCCCTCACATACACACACATTTGACCATAAACAGTAAATATTCGGCTCCACTCTTCATCCAATTAATGTATAAGCAACCTAACAAGTGTGTGTGTCAGTGTATCTGGCTGGTTCCCTTATGCTACACACACACACACACACACTGCTTATCACACATGTGCTGCTCTCACTCGTTCAAAGAGGGCACTCAGATACTCACCTAGTAACCACACACACACATACACATTAAAACACTAACGCAAGAAGGCACTATATGACACACACACACACGCCCACCTCCCTCCCTCCCTCCCTCTCTCTCTCTCTCTCTCTCTCTCTCTCTCTCTCTCTCTCTCTCTCTCTCTCTCTCTCTCTCTTTATGTCAAGCCATACCTATTTCATTCTGCCAAGTATGAGTTAGTTCATTCTTCTGTCCAGTTATAATTATTAAACTTACAGCGCTGTTGCCAGATGAGGTCAGTCAGTTGCCTTCACTCCTCCTCCTCCTCCTCCAGGGGCTTGAAGGAAAACTGCTTCTGTTGTGTCCTAGTCTTACTCAGAGCACGGGACAAACTCGACCCACTACCACCAGCAGTAACAGCACCAGTGGTAATACAAGTTCCTGAAATGCCTCGATGATTTGGTTCGTCTTGAGGGGCGGCGTCTACTTGGATAGGCTTTGGATGGGGAGAAACTTGCCTCTCTTGTCCCTCTGTTGACGATTCCACTCCCGCAGTTTCCTCGAGCACCTCTGTAAGTTCGCTGTAGTAGGGAGGCGGCTCGATGTCGGAGTAGGCTGGAGGAGGAGGCTCTTGAGGTATTTGTGAGGTGGAGGGGTTTGCTTCATTGACCACATCGATGTAAGCTGGTGGGGGATCGAGGGTTGGGTCGTGTTGGTTCTCCTCGTCTTGATGTGTATCAGGTACTGTTCTACTCCTGATGACTGTGACGGTGGTGACCCGCTGCACCACCCCCTTCCCACGACACAGGCAGAATCTCATGCACATACTCAGAGTGAAGGCCATGACGCCGATGAAAATAGGGATGGCGTTCTCCTCGCTCCTGTTGTGATAATTAACACCTTCATACAGATCACGGTCTCCTACAGGGTTGGTAAGTGACAGTGTGTCATCCTGTCCAGCATTATTACGATATACTTTCCACAAATCCTCTGCCGTGTGTGAAGGTCCATAAGGCCATTGGCTACTTGCATCGTCACTGCCGAAGGTGTTATTGTCGTTTACAGACGTGTCGACAAACCACTCTTTACTGTCGGGGATGTTAAAATCAGGTGTGAAGTTAGACGATGCGGAGTTAAATGTGTCTAAGAATTTGAAGACATTGATATCTGTGTGTTGTGTGGATGTGGCATTAGCTGGAGCAATTAAAGGCTGCAGTGTTACAACCTCCGAGCATTTACTCCTCAGATCTATTTCCTCCGTCTTGGTCGGGCATCGTAACTTCGCCCCTAGTACTACAAACTCCAAGGATTCAGGTTTACATTTGGTGTCCTCGCTAAGAGCTAACTCAGTCACTCTAGAACCGATCCGTATTAGAATTTTTTCACACATGAAAAAACCAATATCATACCAAGATTCACTTTTGTCACGATTAACACTAGCTGGAGTGAGGTCACCAACAGCTACATAAATCGAGGGGGAGGTAAGGTGTGGTAGTTCCTCTAAGTCAGATTGTTTGCACTCCTCTGTATACTTGGCACTCATTTTTATATGTACATTTTTCTGGTATGTTCTAAAGTAGCCAGACGATGTGTCTCTTAACTTTATTTTGTTTCCATATAATTTCTTAACCGTGCAGTCGGACATTGCGGTTGTGGGAAGCACAACAACAGATTGCAGCAGCAACAGAGCAACAGCTGCCAGCTGTGTGATTATACAACACTTCTCCACTGTACCCTTCATCTTTTAATGCTATTGAGTTGTTGTTCCAAAGTAATGTTCAAGTATAGATACGGACACGGCCGCGGTATAAAATACTCCTCGGACGGTCTGTGTTCATGACCCTTCCTTTGCTACTGCGTTAATACACTAACAGGCAACGACCACCACAACCAGACGAATGGTGAAAACCTTGAGTCACAGCTGCCAGAACTTATAGTTGTCGCTTACCTATTTACTAGCTAGGTCCAACACATACACTCGTGTTATCACTAAGTTCATTGACAAATTTTGCCTACAGAACTTTTTAACTGTAAGCAAAAACCAACTAGCAGGATGAATAATCTATAGCCTTATGTATAAAGCAACACGAGTCACTTTACAACTCAGATACAGTGGGTACATCTCAGAGAACTTGGCACCTCCTACTGCATGACGTCATCGAGGCATAAACATCCGCATGGCGTGTTCGGAGTGGCTCTGATGACTCGGCTCCGGAGTGGACATTTATTATTGAATTCATATTTGGTACTGTGACCACCACTTCCAAAACACAGGTAGGAACTAAACGTAATATTGGTGATAATAACACGATAGCCTCTTCAGTTTCGTTAATCAGAATACTAATATGAGGAAGCGGATGGAGACGGCTGGCGAGTTGTTGATAATTTGTCTTGTGAATGTTAAACGTAAACAAACTGAGAGCATAGCCATGGCGGGAGTGAATTCGCCTTTTTTTAAATGTAATTACTGTAACAAGGACTTCACAACAAACAGTTACAGGAAAGTGAATGAACAGAAATTACACGGTGTATGTCCTAACCTAAAAGGAAAGAGTTAGTCGAGAAACCGGCTGATTCTTCCTTAATTATATCTATCATATCTTTCTGTGACACATTTGCAAACCATAATCATATCTCTTCTCTTTTGTCTTTCTTTCAGTTTAGGCAACTTTAGTTTTACTAGTTTTTCTTCATAACTTAGTTCTCTTTAGACTTGGTATTCATGTTGAATGCGTGTGTGTCAGGGTTGCCAAGTATGGAGATTTTTTTCTATACATGGAGAATTACAGGTACCAATGGGGAAATTATATAAAGACTGTTCAAGAGAAAATGGGAAAATTTTAACAGACGAAATATCAAGGGAAATTCAGATATTGAAAAGTTGGGGGGGGGGAGGAAAATTCTGATGTTTATGTTGAGGAAAAAATGGAAATTCTGGTGTTGAAGTTGAGGAAAGAAAGGAAATTCTGATGCTAAATTTGAGGATAAAATAGAAAAAAAAATGAAAATCAGGATGCTTACGTTGAGGAAAAAGCGAAGATATACAGAGATGTTGAAATGGGGAAATGTCATCAAAATAATAATTGAGTAGCCATGCTGGCAAGTTGGCAACATTGGTCTAACTCCGTCTCTGTCAGTCAGCAAGCAATGCTCTCATCTTTAAGGTAATTTCTCTAGATTAGCGTAATTTGGGGTCTGTGGCGGCTAGAATCAGCTACCCGCCACAAGCATCAGCCCTCTCTCCTGATGGGTTCTAATAGTGTAGCAGGCAGGAATCCTTTTATTCATGTATTTCAGGTTCACTCTAAAATCTTATATACCATTTGTAGCCTGTATGAATAAACAGATTAAAAACCCACGATCTCTTAGTCTCCTTCCAAACCTCACCAGGAGACTTATGTAGCACCCCGCTACAGTGGTGACCCCGGAGTGACACGAACATCCAATCTACTCCACATGGCTGGCAAACCTCTTCTTAGCCGTCCCATCTAGTGACCCGGGAGTGTAAACCCCAAACCTCTTCGTTAGCCGCTACGTTCGGTGACCCCAGAGTGTAAACCCAGACCTCTTCTTAGCCGCTACATCAGGTGACCCCGGAGCCGAACAGCACACATCTCAACTACGATGCTGCCAAGTATTCAGCACACATCACAACTACGATGCTGCCAAGTAATCAGCACATCTGCACTACTCACCATACATCTTCACTACCCACCACAATCTGGTGAGGAAGATGTGTTGGTGCAATCTACCCAGCACACATCTTAACACATCTCAACTACCCACGGTACCCACCACACACTGGTGCGGGAGATGTGTTGATGTAGACAAGCCAGCACCAACTCCTCTCTGCATCGCTGTTCACAGAGTTCACCTGACCTTCGGACACCTGCTGCCAAGCAATGCAACTCCATATGTCTGGCAAGCTTCACCTGCTTCTGTCTCCAGCATATTACCCATTGCTTCCCCTATCGACTACCAATCGAGGGAAGGTGTTTCCGTAGTCAGAAACTGGTGCATCTGGGAGCCCTTCGTCCATCATAATCTATGCACTACCAGCATATATTCCTGCATCGCTCTAGTGTGTACGCCGAGCGTAGCTAACGCCCGTACCACTACTGCCACACACGGCCCTACATCACGGCTCGACCTATCTACAAGACGACGACCCGCCGCCTGTAGGTCGCCCCCTCTAACACGGACCAAGAATTTCTCGCTGAGGGGGGAGTATTGTGGCGGCTAGAATCAGCTACCCGCCACAAGCATCAGCCCTCTCGCCTGATGGGTTCTAATAGTGTAGCAGGCAGGAATCCTTTTATTCATGTATTTCAGGTTCACTCTAAAATCTTATATACCATTTGTAGCCTGTATGAATAAACAGATTAAAAACCCACGATCTCTTAGTCTCCTTCCAAACCTCACCAGGAGACTTATGTAGCACCCCGCTACAGGTCATTTAAAATAAAGTTTTGACAATCTAAGGTAATTTTTATCGATTCTTCCGTTATTTCATGGGTTGTCATGAAAGAAAAATGCATTGCTGTAAAAAACTATTATAATTTCATTAAAATATCGCGTGTCAAGGGTTAAAAATATGTTGAAATGGTCACCTACTTCAGGATCTAAGGACATTTGGCTACATCTAAGGTATTTTCAACCCTGCTGGTCTGCTCAGGGTTGCCATTAGTACGATAATTATCGTATTTTATAGCCTAGAGAGAAGTACGATAATTTAAGTATAAAATTGATAATTTCGTGTCCACAGTACGATAATTTTCTGCTGTGACTCTGGCAAGTGGCAACTGGCAACACTGTCTGTGAGTCTGTCAGTCAGTGAAGAGAACAACAACATGGCGGAGAGAGGGAGGGTGTCTCTCCTGGCTTTTGGTGCTGTAGTGGCCGCCTTACTCGTGTTTGACTTCAATCCTGTGTGTGGTTCAAGTAGTAATGATGCAGTACCCAAGTTAAAGCTCAACAACCTGATGGGACCTTCACTAAGGTTCCTATACTGGTGAGTTAAATTAGTATTCTTTACTGAGGGGGGCCATATTCAACAACATTCCGTGGTGTATACGATGGTGTGATACCGATACGATGGCTCCATAGTCAAGACAATATAGCCATCGTATTGGAACCACGCTATCGTCAATACCTTGAATTTTCTTGCATACTGGTGAGTTACACCATTTCCTGTTGTTACTAAGGGTCATATTCAACAACATCGTGGTGTATACGATGGTGTGGTACCGATACGATGCCTCTGTTGTGTTTCTATAGAGCCATCGTATCGGTAATACACCATGAATGTTCTTACATACGGCCCTTAGTGATAGTGTTGATCTCGTTTGCATCTTTTTCAATAATGATGACTCATCAAATCTTGCACTTTTATTATTATAGTATTGTTGTTATTAATATTATTATTATTTCTGGGTGTCTTAATAATAATAGAAACCGAAACAAAATGCTAGTGTAAGAGTTAAAATACTTATTATGGGGTGTATTCCAGTCACAATTAATTCAAGGTTATAATTATAGAAAGTACCACTGGTTGTACTGTATGTATGTCACAAGTTTTATCATTGGTTTTATCTGTATATATATCACACTCTTTTTTTATCATTGAGATTATCTATTGACCAGTACAGCAAGGGACTCTCATATATATATATATATATATATATAGTTCATAGCCTGAACCTTATAACTTGGAATATGTAACAGTTTTATTCGGTAGTTTGTAGTTTTTTAAAGGGTTGTGGTTCCTGTGATTATGAAGCATTTTTCTAGGGATTTACTTTTTATATATATACCCGGTACTGCTTCTATGTCATTATGGTATCTCAATAAAATGGATTTTCAACTTAATGCTGTTTTCGCATCCATAAGAAAACATGAATTGCGTATACATTTTCTCTGGCTACATTTATATGACTAAACTAAGTGTTAAAATTAGTCACGGCTACTTTAGTAAAAATTATGAAAATTACAGTACGGTAAGTCCTACATGATTTGGAATTATGCATTATTATTCAAAATTACATGCAAATCCCATTGCCACAAAATATATGGTACCGTATTGATAATGATGAAATGTAAATTATCTGTTAATAATTGTTCAACCTTTCTACTTCAGTTACTCGTGAGGGTACAGGAAGGTGTTTGAGCAGTATGCCAACATCCTGCGTGAAAAGTATCCAGACATCTCCATCTTGGGGGATAATTATCCACCCCCGGATTGGAAACTGTTTCTTGCGCAGGCCCTGGTAAGAGAAGTTGTTTTGCTCCTTTCGTAAAATATGTTCTTGCCAATAATATTTCTGATAATGATATATTAGAATAGATGCCCATTTTAAATAATAGTGTTTGGATGAGTAGTATATATATATATATATATATATATATATATATATATATATATATATATATATATATATATATATTCCTTCACTTTATGCACACAGAAATGTCTTTTATATTTCATGTCTTAGTTTTCACTCTGCATCATTACCTAATCATTTATGTCTTTCCAGGGTGCTGTCAAACTAGCAGTGATGGTGTTGGTTATTGCCAACATCAATGCGTGGGAATGGTTGGGACAAGAAACTCCTGGCTGGTGGTCGTGGCTCACCAGTAATAAGATATATGCTTGTATGATGCTTTACTTCCTGGGTAATGCATTAGAGGGACAATTGATATCTACTGGGGCATTTGAAATATCCTTTAACGGTAAGTACAAAAAGTTAGCTATTAACACGCACAGTGCCATGTAAATAAATTAACATATTTTATAGTTACATAGAGTTTATTCCCACAGGTACAGTCTGCAAAAATAGTATTCGAACTCCCCTATAGATCCTCCAAACTATTTCAAGCAACAGACCACCACTATATTTGTGTAAGTGGTCTTGTTTTCTGGCTTACTTTGGAGGAATCGAGGTACTCCAATGTACCAACACTGTACTACCTCCTTCTTTTCCTTATTCTTCATTAAAGCATAGTATTTCTCCTCCTTTGGTAGTGTGTATAGCCTATGTGATTACAATAGTGTTGTATTTACAGTGAATTAAAATGTATTTTTCCAGATGTGCCTGTGTGGTCCAAGCTGGAAACAGGCCGTATCCCTCAGCCCCCAGAACTTTTCCAAATCATCGATAATCATGTCCGCTTCAACCACAACACCAATGCCTGGTCTGACAACATATAACAGCCAGGTAAATAGATAGATTACAAAATTATTAAGGTGCTTTAGGGAGGAGAGTTATGCAGAACACACAGTAAAAGAGAGAAATGTTTAGGTAGTGTAAAGGGAAAATAGTGCAAGATAATGAAGAAATTGAGCTTAAACTAAATTTATGATAATGAAGAAATTGAGCTTAAACTAAATTTATGATAATGAAGAAAACAAGCATGAGCCAACATTGTGATATCAAGTCCAAAAATTTTATGTTACTGTTATTAACAAAATATTGTAGTACTGTAGTGTATTACAATAACACAGCACATAGTCCTTGACCAAACTTCCCCTTATACCCTGGTCCAGGACTATGTGCCACAACTTTTCAGTTATGACATGTCTGATTTTCAATATTTGTCATCTTTCAGCTTAAATACTACTTCCACCAAAAGCAACAACAAAGTCATCATCCGTCGACTGGGATGCCCTGCCATTCACACTCCAGCAACATTTAATTTATTTTGGATATCAGTGTTAGTTTTTCCATTAAACTTACTTTTTCTTAATTTTAACACTAAACATAAACTTCATGAATCCTCGTTCTGGGACACACACACACATTACACCTGGAGTTACTGATGGGTAGGCCATCCACAGTTCATTACAGTCTTCATTTCAATCAGTCTTTACATAATACTGTTGTAGATCCTGTTAGGTAGAATTTTCTTAAACTGGGAAGGATTTTCAATGTTAATGCCTTGAGGGAAATAAAAAGTTACTGTCAGAGGTTAAAGGCTACTGATACTGTCAAAAACTGTGCAAGGAAATGGATGATCTCAGTTTAGGTGGTCTATTCTTTTCAGTTTGGGAGGAATCAGTACCTATAATTTTCTGACATCTTTCTCCCTTTAATATTGTTGTTGTTGTTGATTGACCAAAAAGACATCATCCTTAGTACTTACACACTCCCCTCTAACACTCTCCCTCCCTCTGTTCCTCCTTAGTCTGGCTCTGCTGCATGTGAAGGGCAGGGTGGAAAGCATGTGTGTGTTGACTCAGCCTGGATGTTTCTCTAGCAGGTCTGGGTTGGGGAGGAGGAGGAAGAGGAGAGTAACTAGGGGGAGGTGTGAAAGATAAGGAAGGAAAAATGTATGTGGAAGGGAAGATGTTGACATGATGATGGGGAGAATACTAAGGAATATAATTGTAATTGTAGATGACATAAAGGAAAATAATATTGAAAGGGTAAATTAAAATGAATAAATACAAACCTTTTTTCCAAATGGGAATATATGGAAAAGAGGTATAATATATAGATGTAACTGGCAGCATTTTCTTTCACTTTAATAAAAATGAATATTTTATGAATGATTGTGTTAGTTTTATATTATCTTGGACACTTATCATATATATACAGTACATTTAGCCACATACAAAAGCTATTTCCACTTTTAATAAGCCATAAAAGTAATGTCAGGGAGCCATCACACAGGTGGTTATTACAGAACTACATGTGCTGATGACCCTTTCTGTTGCCAGTGCTGCTTTTCTATGAGGTGTGAACCAAGATTACCTCATTTCTTCTCGTACAGTTCCACTGTTTGGGTTGAAAGCATGCAAAAATCACATAGGCATTGGCTAAAGTTGGAAGTGGAAGGAGCAGTAAACATGAACATATATATACATACATTGTACTGTACTTTGGGAAATGGAGAGCTTTTGATGTGTAATTTTGAATGGGTATAATTTTGGTATGTATTTGTGTCATTTGTCGGTATTGAATTGTTAATGGTTTTCTTTATGGATTGGTGTGAGTGCATCAAAGTTCCTAAACCTCTCTGTGCAGCTTGACTCCAAAATATGGCAGTGTAGGGAGTTTTATTAGTACTGTAGTTAATTTTCCATGGGTTTACTGTATTTCATCCTAGTACTATAGTATAAATTTCATGGTATTATTGTATTCCATCCTAGTACTCTAGTTTAATTTTCATGGGTTTACTGTATTCTATCCTGATTTAACATGCAAATTCATTCATTATAAACTACAGTTGGGCAGTCCTCATTTAATGCCTCCCTTCCCCAAAACGCAACACTCGCCAACATAACATAGTACAACATCACAAGCACAACACACTGCCAAATAACACAACTACTGTGACACACACAGGAATTTGCAAGGTAATGGTCACAAGAAGACCTCAAACTAATTAGTCTGAACAGTACATTATTTAGCACAGATGTAAAGTGTACCAGAGTCACCTTGTGTTTAAATTTAGTAAAGTGGGTAACACATAAGCTCTGAGTCACCAATACCAGTATATTTGAATGGTCTCTCAATGCCAGAAAAAAGAAACAATATAATTCACACAGGTTTTTATGCTGCCTATAGTTGCATTGCATTTTCTTAAAGTCAAATATAGTATGTGATGTAAAGAATTGAAATTATTATTATTGAGTAAAATTAAAACAATTTTAGTTTTGTCTAAGTTGTCTTGAATCATCACTTTCGTTTATGCATGATTAAAAGGTATGTGTAATAATTGGAGGCTACTGATTCCTCCAAACTATAACAAAACAGACTGCCTCTCTACTGTTTATTTTAGATGGTCTGCTTTGCATCTTGGTTTTAAGGACTTTGTATCCTCCAGTTTTCTAATGTTTTCACCTCTATTAGAAAGGAGGTCAGTGTAAAACACTAATAGAGTACAGTATATTAGTTATTTATGTGATGTGCCATTTATACTATTATGCTGGGGAAGTATCTTTGTGGAGAAAGTAAATAGGTGAATATATATTGAATACTTGTGGTTGTGTGCACTTAGACCTGGGGATTTTAATATGGATGCTAATAGTGTATTTATTATTTTATGTACAGGTATAGATGTTATTTCAGTTTCACTTTTAGCACTAACTACATGGAGTGTTGACTGTAGATAACTCTCCACTGGGGAAGAGATGATGGTGAATTAGAGACCACCAATTCCTCCAGACAGTCCCTTATACAAGACCACCTACAGTATACAGATTTAGTTTTTGTGATACAGTTTGGATGAATCTGTAACATTCTTATTCATCAACTATATCTTATCCCCATAACTTTGTGATGTAGAGATATACAGTACATACAAGTTGAGGAGAAATATATTACTGTACTGTATTGGATATTTATGAAGTAGAGTTGAACCCCCCCACAGGACTGTTAATGCAGTTTTTCAGCATATATTTCAACCATTGTATTAGTTACTGGACAGTTCATTCTAAGGCAGCCCCGATTATTCAGTAATTGATAATATTCCTGTGAAAGTAAAGCTTGTCCAGTGTATGCCATGCAAGATGTCTTCCGGCAGAGAAAATGCATACACACCAATAGTATACGGGTGTGCCGGTAGCTTGTCGTTTCATCTTTTCTTTTGTATCAGGCGTGTTGTAAAGGTAGACAAAGTTCGTATGTGGTAACATTTGCACCTTATCATAATCAGTGATTGGTTGATATATCCTAATGTGAGGTATTACCATGTCATCATTTATTAATTTTGTCTGCCACTGATGTGATTACCCTTTGTGTTGCCATAAGCCACCAACTCTGTTCAGATACTATGTTACCCAACTGTACTGTACAATGAAAGTAGTGTAATGAAATACTCGATAAGTTTTATTGTCATAGGAACATTTTACAAGTTTATAATGAAATATTCTGACCCTCCTGTGTGAAACAGCTTGCATAATATTCTTTTTTTACCTACCCTTCATTAATCATTACTATACTATACACTTTGTAACTTTGTCCATTTTATTAAGTAGTTTGGCACCTAGATTGATTGCAGTTTTCATTTTCTGAAGAAATTAGTTTTGTAGATGCGTTAACCATAAGTACAGTGTACAGTATGGAAAATCTGACTGAACATAAGACTAGTATTGTCACAAAATTTGACCCACTTCCAAATTCTTGTTATGTATATATATTTGTTTTTGTGAGTATACTGTACATGCCTTTCTTATTATGAAGAAAGGACAGGGTAAAGGGAATCCCACTTGAATTTAAAATGTTTATTTTTGACAGATCAACAAATACTGCATTGCCTACATTCCTGTTAGATGTATTATAAATTTTATGAAAACAGATAACAGTATGCAATTAAATTAATTTAAATATATTTTCAACCTTTCACTGGAGGAGTAACACCAAATAAATCTGTATACATATCTAATAATCTTATTTCATTGATGTCCAGTATTATTGTTGCACCAGCCTCCCAAACTTTTCTTTTATCTCGTGTTTGTGTGGAGTTCCAGGCAGTGTGTGTATTGATTGACCTTTTGGCAGGAGATATTTCCCACCACCTGTATGATGCCCAATCCTGTTCTGGCTACTAACTGTTTATCTCGCATGCAATTGGAGATAATCGAGTCCTTCAAATACAGTATAGCAACAAAACACCACCTACTGTATGTGGAAAGAGTTTGTTTAAATGCATGGTCAGGAAGCCTCCAATTTTCATACATGTTCGCAGGGTTCATGATAACATGATGAATTTCATTCCTAACTGCATAAAAATTCTTCACATTTCTTGAGTGCACCTACCATCTCTGGATATCTACCCAAGGTACATGCCTCAGCCAGGGGACACCAACGAAAGGTCATGTGCTCATGTGATAGCTTCACTTCTGGGGCATTGGGTAGGACCTCGGCAGCCCAAAACACAACAGATTTGGATTTGTTAAATGCAGTATACTGGGGAGATGGAGAAAAATGAATTAGTGATGGTAAGGGCAAATTGAGTAAGAGGGGAAGGATTGGAGTGGAGAGCTTAGAAAAGAAATTTGTGTTGGTGGAGGATAAATTGGAAAATGCTGGACATTGCTTTGTTTTCACCCTCCCCATTAGAAAAAAGTGTATGATGATGATAGTCATGAATATTGTATCCCCAGCAGATTGAAAAAAAAATCAGCAATTTGCTAGCATTTTTCCACAAAGCTACTGTAGAGGTTATAATTTATTTGGTTGCCCACTAACCAGCAACTTCATTTAAATAAAACACGTATTTTCACGTATGGCTACAAATAAGGTGAGGACTAAAGACAAGGTGCATCCTAGGTGTTCTCACTTGTACAGTAGAGTTTGAGAGATACAAAATCAGTATACAGTATGTACAGTTGGACACAGGAATTGTGCTACAGCCCAGGTGAAATATACTTGTCCCATTTGAGTAACCAGTGTCTATTATCAGGTAGTTGCTTTTTATTACCATCCTCAATACTGACTTCTGCCCCTGGTGTCTCCTATTTGGCACTAAGGAACTTGATATTGGGAGAAATTGACCATCTTTCACTTGGGCTATTCCTCGAATTCCTGTGTCCAACTGTACATGTATAGTATAGTACTTCATTGTATAAAGGACATTTCAGTTTAGATATGGAGGAAAACTGTCCTTGTCTCTTACCTTGAGTTCCTCCTGAAACCTATCAACTATAGTGTAGTGGTGAGGTTCAAATCCTGCCTCCTCTTTTATCTCCCTCACTGCTGCCTCCATTAGTGTCTCACCAGGGTCAACATGGCCTTAGAGAGCAGGTAAAAAGAGTGCAGATTTAGATTTAATTTTGTGGGAGTAAAATTTTTTAAACTCGTCATACGGTATCTCTCAGTTGGCATGTAAGATAATATACAGTAATGGTGTTTGGATGTGTATTGCACTGTTTGTAATGAATCTGTACCATAAACCCACTTTGCACACTATACACCCAGAAATCCAGTGGATAACTGTATAACACACCCATAACAACAATGGAACACGAGAGATTACATTATTGCAGCTCTACAGTCAAGAAACATTGTCAACCTTTAGGGGGTGTCCAGAGTGTCTCCTCCCGCGAACACTGAAGCATTAGGTACAGGATCTCTGCGTTGACCCTGCGGAATAGTATGAGCCCCGCTGCCTGTACTGCTACCTTGGTTGCACCACTCATAGCTACTGCACCAAAATATCACTGGGATCTTAGACAATATCTTATAAAATAGTCTGAGCTGTGAGTCCCACCAGAAACACTTCTTGGGTCTGTAGAGATTGCCGTTCCTCCTCTCTTTGGTGGTTTTAGGTTGTTCTGGTCCAGCACAGTCTTTATTCTTCCCCTATTCATTCATTCATTCATTATGGTCTGTAAAATAAGGTTGAATTTAGTTTCTGTGACCATCATCACACGTCCAATATGAATCATTAATCGTTCTTTCCTCCCAATATTAATATAAAAAATGTAATGGAACATCCAATAATATATATGAGAAACTAAAACAGTAAGAGTTGGAAAAAATCAGATGGTCTTCAGAAATACCAGCAGAACTTCACCACAGTAAAATTTAACAACCTAACCCAGTTTAACAAAGAACTTGCCTAGCCTTCCCAAAGGAGCAATTCACTTCCTATTCCCAGGAGATGTCTAGGAAGGTTTTGTATTATAATCGTTGAGCCACAGAAATGGAAAACAATTATTTCCCAACTTTTTCTTTTATTTTGTTAAAACTGTACATTATTCTCTTTTTTCTGTTGATATAAAAGAGCGAGAGTGCATTACTGTATGACCATGTTTGACCCCACCCCAGTCCCCCATTTCTGTGACTCAACTTCAATATTACAGTACCATATAATTAATTATGTTTACATATAGATATATAGATATGATCTAAAATTAGCCTGATCTGGCCTGACCTAACCTAACCTATCCTTATATTTCAACACAAAAACAAGGAAAACTTATGGATAATAGAGAAAAATGGTTGAAAAGAAATATATGTTATGTTTTCCAATACTGAGGTTTGACTATTAACCACTATTATTAACTTATGTATATTTTACGATGATTATTAGCCATAATTTACCTGCTCTATAAATTACGATGACTGATGCAATGTAGTAGTAGAGAGGTTCAAGAGTAAAAAAGGTAATCAGTCAGTATTGCCAACGATTGTATATGTCGGAATTCCCCAAATCGCCATGCGACCCAGAATTCCCCAAATCACCGTACAATGGTTCCCCAGAATTTCCCATATTATCATGTATATTTTCGCCACATGCTCCACTCCCGTATCCTCGAGTCTCGACCCTTGCACCTGGGGACAGCAGCTAATCCTCTACCCATTTATTTTGACACCCAGCACCGACATCCTAACTATATAGAAGGACATTCCCTTGGTGGAAATCCTGCATTGCCAGTTGGGGAAACTCACCGTCATGATCACTCGATACTTCAGGAATTGTCTGGGGCATACTTTATATTGAAATAAATAACAAAGAGGGAACATTTCTTATGATTGTTATTATTAACAATGATGAACCATGCATTTCAAATACCTATTACGCGTAAAATTCCAGTTGCATAAATTTTCAGAAAATTTCTGATCAAGGTAGGAAATTTTGGAGCTGTGTTTGGGAATTTTTCCTAAATAACTTGTATTTGCAACACTGCTAACTGATTCAAATGGGTATAAACAACATTCAGTAGGGGATTTCCATGGTAACTTCATTTGCCTGTTATTTATCGGGAAAAGCGTAGATAATTTGGCACCACATACATCAGGAAACACCATATAGCGGCTGAGGAGATAGAGAAATAGTGAAGACATAGCCATCAGTCCAGCCAAGAGGTATTATAATATAATAAGGGCTTATCTTGAGTAGCCTACACGTATTATCTTAATTATCTAATTTACCTCTTTCTTGTCTATAAAACCCCAAGGCAAGTTATTTTATATCTCTTGAGTACACATATTATCAGTAAATATCTACTCTATATTGCCGGTTGGTATTCCAATATTTTTACCTTTACACACTAACGTTAACTTAATTTATATCATTCTAAGACACTTTCATTTATTGTACTTTATCATGGTTATTTCCTGGTAGTTTGCCCAGGTTAGGTCCCGGTAGTCTGATGCGGTCTAGGTAAGGTCAGGCTAATTTAATAATGCCCCATTTAAATATGCCCTGTCTTGGAAATGGGGCATTTGCGGAGGAAATGCCATGGAAGAAAATAGTCTTAGAATGGTCTAAATAAGTTGGTAATGAAGGTAGAAAAACTGTACGCAATAACAGTAATTCTTTCAATATTTACCTAAAACAGTAAATAAAAATAATCTTTAGAACTTTCCATGTATGCCAAAAAAACAACAAAGTTAAACCATATTAAAAAAACACCTTTAGATAAATTATTTCATTGCTGAAGTGGAAGAGGAGAAATGAGAAAGAGTAATTAACATAAGCATATTCATTTTCTCCACTGAGTCTTTCCCTTATTATTCTTTAACTGTCCCTCTTCTCCTCCTGTGTCCTTCATGCTTCCTATCCCTCCTCTCTATACGTATCCTTCATGCTACAGGGTTTTTCAGGGCTAGGACAGTCTTCTTTCCTCTGCTTCAATTTGATTAATAAACATTTCTACTCTTTTCAGCAGCAAAGATGGAGCGGTACACAACTGTTGAGCTGATGGTAGCCAAGAACAGTTGTGGGTGGGTGTGCGACGACAATTCCCTGGTGAAGCTTGGGGGTCTGTCCAGCTACGACTCCGCAGTCTTCAAAACACGCCTTAAGATCGATGGGTACCTCGCCCTTTTTGCCAGGCTCTCCCCGATCGAATTCTTCACCTTAGATGTCTTAGTGGAGGATAATGACTGCGTGGGTGACCCAGACGGCAGGAATATGATGTTCTCCGGTGCATGGGAGGAGTGCCAGACCAGGGGCTGTGATGGGATGCTGGCATTGGGCCTCGTCAATACCTCCTGTATGCCTAACAACGGGGCCAGGGTGCGGTACAGCTTAGCGCAGTTCATCGACTCGCTGGTTCAAGGCGTTGAGGCATATTACATGTTTCAGAATTTCTCGCCACATTTCTCCCTCAACGCGACGGGACTGTGGGACCCGACACGAGAGGTGAAAATGACATCCGGCTACATCATCCTTAACTGGAAGCTCAAAAACACACCCGCCCAAGGTAGTTATATATTGGACTTCTTTGGTGTGTTTGAACAACAGATGCATATTGTGTGTATTGCTTTTTTTTCACATAATTTTGGTTCTATTCATTTTCTTTTCTTTTTTCAATACTATTGTGAAGAAAGCCTTGAACCAAACCTATTTTTATTTCCATGTACTGTACAGTCTAAGTAGCAAATGCCCTATTATACTGAATTTTGTGTAACAACTACCATTACCGGTATCATATAATACTATGACATTACTTTTGTTTTTTGTAGTAATACAGATACAGTATTCTTGCCCATCCTTGTTTCCTTAAATTTACCATTAGGACTGGATGTTAACTGTTATTGTATTCCAGAGATAAAGCCACGAGTCAATTGGACAACAGCTGACAAACTGAGGACTGAAAAGAGACAACAAAAAACTCTCCCCACCCCAGTTCTCAACATCTCTTATGCCCCCTCCAGAGCCAAGCGCCATACCCAATTGGAGAACAACGGCAGGTGTGTGCTTGTTTGTTGTTCATTTTAGCTCATTTCATTCTCCATGAGGTGCTTTGGTGCCCCCTCAGACCCGAGCCTTTCTCTTTTCATACTTGTATCCACCACTTTATTTAACACTTGATCACTCATTGACAACCATCAAGTGTTAAATATGTCAACCTAATATAGGGAGCCTACTATAATTATCAAAGGTACAACAAACCTTATACTGTAATATTACACTGACTAATGCCTTGATTTTCCTTCCAGTCATCAAGTCCCACTTAGAAAACGAGGCAGACCAATCAATGTGGCCGTAATGGAGGCATCCAGCACTGAGGAGGAAGAGGAAGAGATGATAGAGGAAGAGGAGGAGGAGGAAGAAGAAGATGAGGAGATCACCTTCAAATTCCAGCCAGCACCACCAGCACCGGTCAAATTACCCGAGGTCATTTATAGTCCAGTATGTTGTGTCAGTAGCATGGGATATGGTGCACTGATTTGTTTCTCAGTATATTGAGTGGAGATTCCTTTGATGTTGGTGAATTGGAAAGTCTCTGATTCCTCCAAACTTTGCCATGAAACAGATTCCTTACTTAGTACATTTAAGGGCATCTGTTTTCTGGCATATTTAGGAGCAATCGGTAGCCTTCCAATTGCCAACAGGACTGTCTCCTTAATTTAACCATATGCTGTAGCTACAGAACATTCTTGCGTATAGTGTAGACCCTTGATACATCACTATAAAATGCTTGTATCCATCACTCCTCGTTTTTCATCATTAATTTTACATTCAATCTCATTGAAGACTGCATGTTGCCCCCAGGCATATTACCATACACACAAAGTACACTGCTAATGCATGAAGAATATATCCTTCTCAGCTCATCACTTTTTTAATATTTACTAATTCCCTAAAAAATATTAACCCTACATGATATAAGATTTACATGTTAGTCACTGTTTCCTTTGTAATGTCTATCTATCTATCTATAGCTCTGATGCCTAGCTCCCTCCGGGAACTCCCCCCATGGGGGTGGCCACGGCAGAAGAGTCTCCATCTTTCCCTGTTCAAACACTCCCTCCTTGATGTAATGTCAGCTGATAAAATATCATTTTTGTTTATTTTATGTAACCAAACATTTTCACACGTTAGTGGTCTAATAATTGAATAATTAAATCATTAATACACCTATAACCTTATTAATTATAATTGATTTTAACCTATTTTATTCACCTTGCAGGACATTTCACCCACCAGATCACCCACCAAGAAACAGACTCCAGTACCTGTGGCTGCTGCTGTGCCTGACGACATTGCAAATATCACCTTTAGTTTTGAAAAGTAAGTTGCCTTTGTGTTTGTACAGTTGTGGACTAGAGTTCTGTTGCCTCTCTGGTATGATAGTATATTGAATTATTAAGTGGGTTAGCATATTCAGAATAGCATCACCACTCTTGTGTACAGTGGAAGACAATAGTCATGCCAGCATTCTGTCCGAAAATTATTTATTTACAGTCCTGGACCAATGGTCTGTCACGCAGCCAGCTATAGTGTGCCAGCCTTCTGAACCACTTCAGACTCAGACAACAAAGCACCAGATTAAAGTTTGAGTCATAAACAACTGATGGGCATCGTAATGATAAGGGAATCCAAAATTTATTCTGGAGCTTCTTTGTCCGATCCTGAAAGGTTCACAAGGCTGGCCCCTGTGGCTAGCTGCGGGACAGAACATTAGTCCGGCACTGTACATTCGGCAAAAAAAGTTTCGTTACCATTCTTTTAACAGTGTGATGTAATGTTGGTAGGCTTGGCGTGACGAGTGTCTTATATACTGTACCTCCATCACCCTCCGTGCTCCTCAGTGTCAATTGGGCAGGGGAGTAGGAATGACGTTCTTTCACCCAGTACTACTTTTTCTGGGTATTTTACAGTTATTCTTGTTTTAAAATACTCAAACACATTTCCTTATGTTTAATAATGAATAGTTAAATAGTAAGAGTTCCTGAACACTCAAAATGTAATTCAAAATCAGCTAAACTTTGTATATAAAAAAGTTGTCACTGACGCAGCCCGAGTATTATAGGCAGGGGCAAAGACAATACCAGTCTCTGATGACGAGGCAGAGTATCAATCTTATTGCGCTTACCCATGTTAAAATTAATGTAGGAGTGGTAACAAAACTGTTTTTGCCGACTGTACATAAGACGTGCCACTCAGATACAAACCGATGTCCAATGGTTTATTATTTGCCAGATGTCCTCACCAATTTTTTCATGATACAGCTTTTTTTGTTTCATTGTATACTCACTGTTACAATTTTGGCCCCCTCAGATGAACATTTCCCCCTTCCGTGTATGTCAACATTTTCTTTTTTTTATATGTGACTTTCCTTCCTTCATCTTAATTTCTTAATTATGATTTCATTGTATGCTGAGAGATGTGAATAGATTATTGAATCATTTATTGTGAGGGTCATGTACAGTATAATAATAGTTTACCACACCTCTCCTCAGCTCTACGACTTCAACAACTCCTAGACGTAAGAGTGTTGCTGCTGGTGGCCGTAAGAGCACTGGAGGCCGCAAGAGTTTGATGCCTGATTGGCCGGAAGAAGAGAAAAGCCAGGTGTTGACTTTCTTCGATCAAATCAACCCCAAGGAAACTGAACAGGGATGCATTGCTCTTACCTGCAAGTGAGTGTCAGTACATCTTTGTTGGCACAACCTTTCTAGCTATAATTCAGTAATGTTGCTGTGGTTGACAGCACAGGAAAATGCCCCTTTGGTCTTGAGTCAGGCTTTTTTTACTTGTGACCCCTAACTTTGGCATAACTGAATTTTGCTTCTCCATTTATTTTTGTCTGTACTTACATATTTTAATGCATTCACTCAGATATGCTGAAATGAAATATGGCCAAGAGTTGCCATCAAAACAGTTGTACCAATGGGTGCAGAAGAAGGGACGAGTTGTGAACAAGCCAGAGCCTGGTACCAGCTACGACCTTCCTGAGGGCGAGCGCAAGGAGACTGCTGTCAGCCTCTACCGTTCCCTTGACACCGAGTTCCCTGAGAACAAGCGGATCAACTTCACCTGCCAGTATTTCCAGAAGCAATTTGGGGTGCCGCTTACCTCAAAGCAGCTCTACGACATGCTCTCGGACAAGGGCAAGAAGACCAAAGTAGGAGCTGGCAGGAGGCGGTAAATCAGAGTCTTTGGGAACCATAGGGGACTGGAAGTGACAAGGCCATAGAGGCATGAATGTGAGTTGAGACTTTGTACAGAACAGTAGTTAATTTTTCTCTAAACAAAATTGAGAGGAATTGCTCTGAGATGTGTCACTGGTTGCTAGTGCATTTGTATGTGTTCATTTTCTTTAGCTGACGGTCACTGCTTCATTGCTGTAGTTATTGTTATTAGTAATTTATATATGTCTTTGAAAACGGTCACCATTTAGCTACTGAAGATATCATGTAATATTTAATTTACATCTACTGGTTTGTTTTGGAAGAGGGTTATTGGGTGGCTAGTTGAAAGTTTAATTGTTTTTTCTCTTGCCATAAATATTAAGGACCGGGAAAGGGGATTGAATGAGGTTTTTCATGGTTACTTGTAAATGTCAATCTTGACCCTCATGGTCATCAAAAGGTCCGTAAAGTTTCTTGCTTTTTGTTTTGAAGGAAATGCTCGCATCATAGTAAATTTGAGTATTACCAATTCCTCCAAACTGTGCCATGAAACAGATCCTCTATTGGTAACATTGAAGTCATTAGTTTCTTGGTACAGTATAATTTGGAGAAGCCATTAACCCCCATAATTAAGTAATGCATTATCTATACCAGTTCCAGTATTGTACAGTATGTATTACAGTATCTTATTTATTTTATTACTACTGTATTACATACATTTCTTTTTCTTTTTTCAGGTAATGCATTGAAGTTTGGAGACTTGTGATAAGTGTGCCAGACATCACCAAGTCAGGAAATAGTGTTTATGCCAATTTTAACACATTTTACAGACAATTTTGGTAATACAATATAATACGTTTTTATTTAACCCGTAGAAGCACTAGAACCGATGGTGGTAGTTCGTGTGTTCTTGAAACCCATCTCTGCACTTACTCATGTCTCCTATTGGTTCCAAAAAAAAGTTGAATCGGTACCTGTATCTTGTAGTGATGGCCATGCCTCATATTTTTACATAAACACTTATACATTTAGCAGGTAAAAGGAAGCTTTATCAGGTGACAAATCATATATTTGCTTATGGGGATAGTACAGTAGTGTTGGCAAATCTGGAGCGGCGATTCCACCATAGTATTCCAAGCAACAGTTTTGGTAATCTGGTTCTGTTTGCAGGCATACTTTAGAGGAATCAAGGCACTTGAGTGTAAAAACAATGTTGTATTGTACCCCCTTAATATGGACTACCTCTTGTATTTGTCAAGTTCGTATTCCATCAAATCAATTGTTTAACCAGGAGGCATATTTTTACCTGAATTTTATGGTTGGTATGAAAAAAATGGTACAAATTTTATACTATAATACTGTATTTAACAAAATTGCAAGGTAGGTCTCCCACCAATAAATACTGTATTGTTATTTTTTTAAAGATAACCTGCCTGCCATCAGTTAAATTACGAACAAGCAAATAGCTCAGCATTTCAGTCTCTTTCTGTTTGACTGTGTGGTTATCTTTCTGTAAGCTTCCTTTTATGGTCCTTATTTGCTCCTCCATTTTAAATTTGGCCACATTTATTTTAATCACTTCCCATTTATTTCTTGGTCCAGATATTTCTCCATTTCTTGTTTGGCCACATTTACTGTATTTTTATCACTTTTCCTTTCTTTTGTCTTTTCCAGCCTTGGGACCCAACCCCAACCCAGTTATCTATAGCCAAATTGGTCTTTTTCTTTCTCTACATGCTGAAAGTTGATGTGTTCACAGTTACAAGTTTTATACAGTATCAGGAAAATGGGTAAGCCATATCAATTATTTTTCCAGTGTTTGATTTTTTATTTTGAAAGGAAAAGTACAGTGTTGGTAAATCTGGAGCAACTGATTCCTCCAAACTACAATATTTCAAGCAACAGGACACAACTATTATTGTTAGTTTGATCCTGTTTCCCGGCCAAGTTTTGAGGAATCGAGGTGCTCTAATATACCAAAAGTATACTACAGTATCCTCTTCAAGGCTTTTTACATTTATGTATTCAGTTCTTAGCATTATTTTACTAAAGAGTGAACAAATATTTACCTACAGTACATAACCGCACTACTTTAGCTGCCTTTTAATTCATAGTTTATACATGCTTCTATAATCATTAGTTGACATAATAAACAAAACTGTAATAGTTCTATCATTTTATTCTGTACCTAAACTGTACTGTGTCTCTCCATGGCTGCCAGGTTATCAATTTATCACAATGTATATCTATTTATCATTAATTTTATAGCTGGCCTGGGATATAAATTGCAGGAGAAACAAAATAATGGGTATTCATTTATTATTGACTATAACAATATATACAGTGTTGTTTGGAGTGTAATTAGCAACAGGAACTTTATGGTATGTACTGTATTGGGGAAAATCATAATTTGTTCTATGGACCATTATTTAGAAATGAGGGTTAAATGAGATACTGTTACTACCAAAGACTATAGTCTATTATCCTTGGGTACTACATTGCTGTAGACCATCGTGGTTTCTCTCATTGGTTAGGTTAGGTCTGGGGTGCCCCTTACACTTGAGTCACCCCATTTCAATTCTTCAAGACTTCAACTGTCCCTCCTTTAATTTCTTTTCCATCCTGCTGATTGTCCCATCTCTCTGTCACTTCCTTCGTCCAATTTTATAGTGCCTTTTTGTTCTATTTCGTGGGGGGGGGGGGTATTGAATGCAAAGATATATGTAATATATTGGAGGTTTTGGCGCCCCTTCGGATCCTAGACAATCTACTTCTATTGTCTGCAAAGATGTGTAATATTTTGGAGGTTAGGGCGCCTCTTCGGATCCGAGCCAATGCCTCTCCTCTCCTATTACTACATTATAATCAAATCTCATTCACAAGTATATATTCTTAAAGTTTACCATCGTACAACACATTACACGTATTTTAAATCACGTCTAATAGCTGGTCAACATAATATATACTGTACTCCTTTTCCTTTTTTAAAACCTGGGCAAAATGTACCAGCTCCATTATTAAATCTTTCGACATTTTCGGTAAACATATTTCAGTACAAGATTTATTAGACCGAAATGTTTCACAGCATATGACTTGCCTTATATAAACAGTTCACTTTCCCCCCTCCATTTGTTCGTTTCAATTATCTTTACGACAAACACGTCTATCTATTATAACCTTATTAGCCTACGTTACCTACTTTATATGCGTAGATTGGTAGAGTCATGTTTTTCCGCATTTACGATACTCCCTTCAACCATTCCCATTTTCCTTCGAGCCTTCTCATTCTTTTTCCAACCCTTCCCATTCTTTCGCCAAAAACCTTCTCATTCTCTTGTACTGGAATCGAAGGAGAATGGGAACAAGATGGACACAAATAAATTTTCGAAAATTTGATGTTTATCATCGATATTATAATGAAATAAGGCATGAACATGTATTATAATCCATGATGTTTTGGTTTGCTCTAGCACTGTAAGGTCATACGAGCCAAATTTTACGTGTAAGACTCTTAGTGAGTAAATAAAATAAAACTGAAATAATGGTGACGAGGTTTTAGCCAATCAGTGTTTCTCCGATATCCATTTTTGAGGTGAGCCAATCAGAGTGAGTTACAATAGGCTCGTCTTATAAGCTGTTATGAGTCCTCTCATACCTACGAGGTCTTAAATTACAGGTCTTGCGTGGTCTGCTAACTTCCACTTCAATCCATGATTTGGATAGTTTTGACCTAAATTTTATTAATTTGATTAATTTCCCACCCAAAACACTATAGTCACCTTCATGTGACCTCTGTATGGAGCAAAATTATATTTCTTAACTAAGAGGGAGGATATTAAATTGGCAAATGACATAACTGGTTAGAGAGAGAGAAGAAAATCCAGTCAAATTGTGATTTTCCCGACATAATGATAATTGTATAGTTACCGTAAAGGACCGAGAGATTTTCTAATGGTGTACATTTTCTATGGTTCGTGTCCATATAAACCCAAGAAGACTGATCGAGTTCGTTACTGTTCCTTATTCCACTTTCCTTGCTTTCTGTCTATACTTCTAGTACTCGCCATGGTTCAGCGTTATGAGTTTCGAGAGCCCAGGCAGAGATGAACAGGCTGGAATCAATACCAACATGGAGAGGTTTTATGCTACACGTAAAGTCATTCCAGCAGCATACAATGGACAAGAATAATTATTAATTACTGCAGTTTCGTAGGTAAGTATTTAAAAACTTTGGAAGTGGAAGCATAATGTTATCAAACTTCCTTGCCTTTCCTGTTTCATTCATGCTTGCTCTCCCATCTCTCTCAAGATCTCTATCACATTTTCCTTCGTCCTACAGTGGCTTCCGTGTATAGTGAGGGGTCTTCTATCACCCTCAAATCAACCCTAGTCTGTCTGCTCTTAAAATCCAGTATAAACTTCATGGTCCAGGTTTCAACAAGGATGGATTGGATATTATAATGGGTGAGTAGACCTCCTTTATTACTATTATATTATTATTATTGTAGCTACTATAACTATTATTATTATAATTTTTACTATTATTATTATTGTAGGTGTTATTATTATTATTATTATTGTTATTATTATTATTATTATTATTATTATTATTATTATTATTATTATTATTATTATTATTATTATTATTAACCTGTTCTTTTCTGTTTGAAAGAAGGGAAGTAAGAAGAGAGAGCTGATAATGAGGACTGGGGGAAAATTGAGAGGAGAGAAAGGCAAAGGGTGGGAAAAAAGTATATAATTATGGGTAATTTGAGATGAGAGGGGACATATTGTAATTAGAAGGCGGACGTGGGGTTATGACACACACACAAACGTACACACACACACATACTGGGACATACACAAAATAATAATAATAATAATAATAATAATAATAATAATAATAATAATCGACTAACGGGTGTGATATTGGAGGTGCAGTGCCGGTCTAAAACTTGGTTACCTCTTGCTTGCCGGGGTAATGGTTATGCAAATGTAATCAAAAGTTGGCAAGAATTTGTTTTGACACGCGGTGAGGTAAGGTAAGGTTGAGAGAGAGAGAAAGAGTTAGATGATGAAAGAGGAAAAAACAAGCATATGAGAGAGAGAGAGAATAATAATAAAAAAAAATTAATGGACTGACTATTGTCCGAATGGGCGCCCCAAATTTGCCCTTAAAATCCAACACGCAACAATATATTTTCTCCGTAATGGACATAAAGAGCTCAAGCTGAATTGGCAATACTGAGGGCCCACCTACACGACACCCATAAATAAAATACCTTACAAATTGATTTTCTCTGTGCTAGCCGACCTTAAATGTAGACAGTACGTGCTGGTGGTAATTCTGGAGCAACTGGATTCCCCCAAACTATTCCAAGCAACAGGCCACCATTATTTGTGTTAAACCAGTCCTGTTGTTTCCCGGCCTAGTGTGGAGGAATCAAAGCGCTCTTATGTACCAAAAAAAAAAAAGTGTATTACCCCCTTCAAGTTTCCTACCCACATCTGAGCCAGGCATATTATTTTTCTCTCTGAGGGGGTGGGTGGGTGTGCGTGAGGGCGTGCTTGCCTTTTGCGGGCGTGTGTGGGCGTGATTTTCTACCCCTCCCTCCGTTATCCCACCGGTCTAAAACATATCTTGTTTGTTCCTTATTAATTTGTATTTAGTTACTTATTGTGAAGTGTTGTGATGTTCCGAATATGTGAGTGTGTGTTTGTTATTGTATATGTATCAGTGTTGCTAGTGGAAAATTATGAAAATCCCAATACTAATCGCCAATAAAATTTCAAAAAATCCCAAGATTCTAGGGTATTCATCGCCACTGACTTGCCCACATCACCAACCCATGCCTTACCTAGCTCTCGCTACTTATGGCCAGTCCGTCCCAATATAGTGTAACCACTAGTTGCACTTAAAATATAGTTAAATATAGAAGCATTGCTAGTTATGGTGTTTTTTAACCAGAATAAATTATACTCCTTATCATTTTTTCTGGTTAAAAAACACCATATGGTGTTCTTCAAAATCTCAAGATCTTGAGATTTGTTTTGAGCACTGTCAATGTTGGTGTGTATGTGTGTACTAACTGGCAACTCACACCTTCCTGCCATCCAGTAGTGGTGATCCCTCCCGCTGAGGCAAACATATCGCCACATTATTTATTCCTCCTCAATTTCAACCACCACCAACACCGTCATTTCACCATCTCCTGCCTAGACTTGTTCACTCTCAGATATAAATAAATATATATATATATACCGAACTGAAGGCGAGAAAGATAATTTATAGGAAGACAAGGAAGGAAATAAGAAAGAGAGAGAGTGGCAACTATTTTCTGGCCCTGCTGGGTGGCCGATGTACAGTAATTACCAAAAGACTAGTCCTGTCACCTCTCAGGTATCTTCGTTACATGAAATAGAGTGTCGTGTAAAGAGACATACATATTATACATATTCACTTGTTTGTTCTATATGTATGTGATGTAGCCTAAGATTCGTACATCCCACATGATATTTATACATATTCCAAACAGCATTAATTAGAAACAACCGATAATTGAGTAGAGATAGGACTTTTAGTCATGGCTGTAGAGGGCTGTTTGGGTGCAAATTATACGGGAATTCTTAACACCCCCTTTAGAATTCACACTTGAATCGTAATTACTCATTCCTATAAACACACCGCTATGAAAACTGTCTCGTGAATCTACCGTGTGTGTGTGTAACTCAACCACGGGACTTTAGGCTGTCAGTAGTGACGTTTTGAGAGAGAGAGAGAGAGAGAGAGAGAGAGAGAGAGAGAGAGAGAGAGAGTGTTACATAGTTACATAGAATCACGAGAGAGAGAGAGAGAGAGAGAGAGAGAGAGAGAGAGAGTAGATAATATATAGTTAGATAATGAAAGAGAAAATAACAAGCATATGAGAGAGAAAAAAAAATACTAAAACATCAAAAAGGAAAAAGGAAAATGGGAAACGGGGGAAGGGCCTGATGAAGTGTGTGGAAAATGAGAGGAGGATAATGAAATGTTTATATATAAATCTATACTGTAGGTCTGAGTGTAGGGTAAACAACTTACCACACACACACACATACACACACACACACACACACATTAGCCTACTATACCTCGCCTCTTTCATTTGTTGTGTTGCTGTTTGAAGAGCCTTTGTATTCTCGGATAATTCTCCTTATATCCCGTTGTATTTCCTTATTAGTATGTGCTCGAGGAGATGGAAGGGAAGTGAATTGTTCGTGCCGGTGAGATGAATAGATGTAAAGAAGGGTGCATAATTATATGATTAGATAGATAGGCAACCACAGATATAGATAATAGCCATAGATAGATAGACAGACAAATTGTTCATCTTTCTCTGTAAACATTTTCCTCTCCCTCATCTTTCAGCCTTTTTCTAATTTTCTCCTCTCCTCTCAAATTACGTCCTTTTCCTAATGTTTACTCTTCTTATATATATATATATATATATATATATATATATATATATATATATATATATATATATATATATATATATATATATATATATATATATATATATATATATTCCAAACAGCATTAATTTTCCCATGTTTTCCTTTTCTCTCTTCTCTTATTTTTCCTCCTTTCCCTAATTTTTTCTTATCATCTTCTCATTTTTTCTCCTCTCCTCATTTCATTTTTCATCCTTTTCCTTATATTCTCCTCTTGTCTCTCATATTTCCGCCCTTTCCTTATATTCTCCTCTTGTCTCTCATATTTCCTCCTTTTCCTAATTTTTTCCTCCCCCCTCCCCCCCACTATAATGACACCTCCAAGTCGTCTTATCTAATTACCTACAAGTTGTAATTATTTCTGTGCTGTATCATTAAGAATTGTGCGGTTCTTAATTAGTGTAATTTGGGGTATCATTCTTATCTTAAATCAGAAAAAAAAGAAAAGGAGAGAGAGAGAGAGAGAGAGAGAGAGAGAGAGAGAGAGGTGGTGGTGGTCGAGATAGGGAAAGATTTTGTTCTCTCACACAAAATAAAAATATCCCTCTTCCTCTCCCTCTCTCTCTCTCTCTCTCTCTCTCTGCAAGAATGAAAACTGAACACACACACAAACACACACCACACCAAGCCTGAAAAGTGAACACACACACAAACACACCACACCAAGCCTGAAAAAGTGAACACACACACACACACACACACACACACACACACACACACACACACACACACTGCAATACAACACAAAAACTGACATAATCTCTTTAAGGTCACGGTCGTCTGGTCTATATAATATAATGACACAGGACAGAGAGAGAGAGAGAGAGAGAGAGAGAGAGAGAGAGAGAGAGAGAGAGAGAGAGAGAGAGAGAGAGAGAGAGAGAGAGAGAGAGAGAGAGAGAGAGAGAGAGAGACAGACAGAGAGACAGAGAGACAGACAGAAGAAAGGGACATAAAGAATATAAAAAAATGATAAAAGAAGGAAAAAAATGAAGGAAGGAGTGTCTAGGAGGGAAATAATAAAGGAAAATAGAAGAGAGAGAGAGAGAGAGACAGAAGAAAGGGACACAAGGAATAAAAATAAAAAAAGTTCAAAGGATAAAGGAAGAAATGAAAAAGGAAGGAAAAAAATGAATGAGTGAGTGTGTGTGATGGTTTTTCTGTCCCCAAACGTCCTTATAATGAAGGCTGGCGTGTTTATGGCTCCCTTCCGTCACACCCTGGTCTCTTAAGGGGGTGCGGGGGTAGGGGACAGGCTTGGGGGGGGGGGGGTTGGAGGGTGTGGGAGTGGGTGACAGGCTTGAGGGGAGGGTTTGGGGTGTGTGGGAGTGGGGGACAGGCTTGAGGGGAAGGTTTGGGGGGTGCGGGAATAGGGGGACAGGCTTGGGGGGAGTTGAGGGTGCGGGAATTAGGGGACATGCTTGGGGTGGGTAGAAAGCCTGTCCCTTATTCCCGCACTCCCCTAACCCCTTCCCTCCAAGCCTGTCCCCCTACTCCCGCACCCGCCAAGCATGTCCCCTACTCCCCCACACCCCTAAACCTCACCCCCCAAGCCTGTCCCCCTATTCCCACACCCCCTTAAGGACTCTGTGACTGTGTATGAAAATAATTGGAGGCTTCTGAATTCTCCAAACTATGCCACGAAACAGATCCCCTATTAGTATCAATGAGGGGATCTGTTTCCTGACATAGTTTGAAGGAATCATTAGTCCTCCAGTTTACCGCCAAGAGTGTCCCACGTTATTAATAAGAAATAATCTGCCACTTGGCTATATATTTTTCTTAAAGGAAGGAAGTCATTTCGGGGTTATATAATCTATTTTTTATCGACCTGCAGTAAAACGTAAAGAAATGTGTGTGTGTGTGTGTGTGTGTGTGTGTGTGTGTGTGTGTGTGTGTGTAATTTCCATATTCTTATTTTTTATTTCCTTTTTTATTCTAATTATTCATGTATTTTTTTTATTATAATATTTTTCATCTACAACACATGCACACAAAAAATAATGAAAAATTGGTGTTGCTCAATTTAAATGAATAGCAGCTTCCATGGTGATAATTTCAGACTTTGAGAGAGAGAGAGAGAGAGAGAGAGAGAGAGAGAGAGAGAGAGAGAGAGAGAGAGAAAACTGGATATATTTACTAAGTGAATATTCTCTGAAAAAATATCAAATGTTTTCGACAAGAAGTACACACACACAAACACCAAATAGCAACCCTAACTTACACACACACACACACACTCACACAATACAGGAACCCCTACACACACAGAAAACAGGAATATTTACACACACAAAAAAAATAATTACACAAACACACACACAAAAAAAGCAGCAACTCTTACACACACACACAAAAAAAAAAAAAAAAAGCAGCAACTCTTACACACACACACACACACACACACAATAGCCTCAGCTTGGCGTTGGTGTTGGTGTTGTTGTTGGTGGTGGGTGATGGTGAAGCCTCAACACCACCACCACCACCATCGTTAAGGTTTTATGAGATAATTCTTGATCATAACCACCACACCAATTATATCTACTACCACCACCACCACTACCACCACTGCTATCACTATTATCACTAGTACCCATAATTTTGTTCACCCTACTACTACTACTACTATAAAAAAAAACATCTATTTCGACCACAACTATTATTTTCCTTATATTATATACACACATACACTTTCCTATATCACACACACACACACACTTTTCCATATCACACACACACACACACACACTTTCCCATATCACACACAAACACACACTTTCACACACACACACACACACACACATACACACACACTTTCCCATATCACGACACCAGATGACACCAAAATATTTTCAGCTAATGGCACCGGTTAAAAATAATAATAATAATAATAATAATAATAACTTGAATGAGAAAGAGTGTGAAAAATATTAATTACATGGCCTTTCCTGCCGTGCACATTTTGGATGTTTATAAATCCAGGCACTAACTAGATTCACACACGCTTGCTGACATACATACGTGCATATATACATACATACTCTCATGCATACATATACACATACATGAATACATAGATACTATCACATACACATTTATATAATATATACTATCACACACATATATTATACATGCATACTCTTACTCACTTATACATACATACTCTCACACATATATACATACATACTCACACACATACACATAATATATACCTCTCTAGGTTTTATTCTCTCTCTCTCGCTCTCTCGCTCTCTCTCTGTCCGAACTCGTAAATTTCCCTCTAATGAAGTTGGGATAGCGAGCGAGCCGAACCAAGAGACACTCAGACACACACCGCCTTGGCCTTCACACACACACACACACACACAAACAAACCGACCTGCTACCCTGCCATGAATCATCGTACACCACCGCGTACGATGTGTGTCAATAGTTTTTTATTATACTCACCCTGATTTAACGGTTCCCCACGACATGACACCTCCTAGGGATTTATTGCACGCTCGCGAATTAAAGGCTGTGATGTGAAAAATTTATGAATACTCCTTGTCTCCTTTCTATTTCCTGCATGTGTCCTTGTTGTTGTGGCGGGTGTGGGTGTGGGTGATGGAGGGGGTTAAATTTGTATAGAATTATCCCTAGCTGGCAACTGTGCTTTACATGGCGGGGCCCCCTTCGTCGACAAGCGAGTCACCTGATTGGTTAATGTCGTGTTTAGGTTCGTGACGTCACATAATCATAAGTTATCAAGTTGTGTTTGCCACGCTGTCTAACATTTTCACGATTAATTGTCTTTTGCCTTCATTCCACACGATGACAGGATGTAAACACTAAACACATAAATGCAGCTTCAGTATTTAAGTTGTTATAATTTGTCTGAATGATCTAGAAGTGAGTTAGAAACTAAATAAATAAGGAATACAATAAGGGTAGAATATTAGAGATAAGAGCATATGGCAACATTATAAATACTTACTGGCCATGTTGGTTAATTCATGATTGCCAATGTAGCGGGGTTTTTTTCTTATGCTGATTTTGTACACATCATTTTAAGTTGTGTGTATTTGTTCTTCACATTACAAGTGTTGATAATAGTTTATATGTACGTAAATATTCTCTGCACACTTTCGTTTCCCAACAAAAATCCTAATAATAATCACAAATGTAAACTCTCTCACCGTTGAAAAAATTATAAACAACTCGCTAACTTGGTATTCGCTTGGTGAGGCTGCGATGTCAGAGAGAGAGAAAGAAAGAGAGAGAGAGAGGGCTGGTTGACCACTTGGAACGTCGTTTGATTTTAATTTATTTTATTCCCATGAGAGGAAGTATAGAAGTAGGAAAGAAGGGCCAATTGAAAGGGTACAGTGGGTGAATATAAAGATAGAGATAGATTATATGCAAGTACAGTATGTATGAATTATTATTATTATTGGTATTATTTCTATTATTAGTAGTACAGTTACTACAGTAGTAACGGTAGTAGTAGTTGTTGTTGTTGTTGTTGTTGTTGTTGTTGTGTTGTTGTTTAACGAGGGTGAATACTGGTGGAGGGAGGGAAGTAATAACACGCTTATGTAGCTAATTAATAGACAGACAGACAGACAGACAGGAAACCTAGATAGACGGACGAACAGAAAGCCAGGCAGGCAGACAGACAGTGAGGGAGATTAATAGCACCATATAAAGCAAATGTCGGAAGCAGGGAAGGATGAAATAAGCAATAAAAAATAATGGGGGAGTGGTTGAATGGACACTATTTCCGGCTTGTGCAATAATGATGTGCAATATTACTTAGTGGGGGGGAGGGAGGGGGGACGGGGGGAGAGGGATGAAAGAGGTTTGAGTGACAGGGGAAAATGAGGGAAGAGGGAGGGAATAAAGAGAAGGAAGGAGGTAGAGAGCGAGAAAAGAGGATAAAGGAAGGTGAAGGGAAGAGAGAGAGAGAGGAAGGGGGTTAAAGGGGGAGGAGAGGAGAGGGGGGAAGGGAAGGAAAGAAAAGGAAGGAAGGAGGTAGGGAAAGAACAGAGGAAGAAGGAGAAAGGGGGAGGGGAAAGAAAGAGAGAAAATGAGGTAGAGGAAACTATATGTGAGTAAGAAGGAAGGAAGGGGGCAGGAGAAGGGGGTTAATCTCCCCCTGACACCCTCCATCACACATAAGGTATTATATACGAGTTTATCGGTCACAGAGGTTAAATAGTTTGATAAGAGAGAGAGAGAGAGAGAGAGAGAGAGAGAGAGAGAGAGAGAGAGAGAGAGAATGAATGAATGAATGTTGTGTGTGTGTGATAGAGAGAATGAGGTTGTATATGTTTTTGTGTGTATGTGTGTGAGAGAGCGAAAGAGAGAGTAATTGTGTGTGTGTGTGTGTGATAGAGAGAATGTGGTCGTAAATGTGTGTGTGTGTAGAGAGGAGAGAGAGAGAGAGAGAGAGAGAGAGAGAGAGAGAGAGAGAGAGAGAGAGAGAGAGAGAGACCCCTATACAGTGCCAATTGTCAGTGTTATCAGGTAGAGGGTCAAGTAGGGGTCATGTTATTAATTACCAGTTGAGTTATTAGGGCCTCCTGACCTCACCTCTCCTCCCCCTCCACTTACCCCTTGGCGTCTGGCACTTGTTTCTCTCTCTCTCTCTCTTTCTCTCTCTCTCTCTCTCTCTGACATACACACACCTCACACACACACTCACACAAACTATACAACCACATTCTCTCTATCACACACACATACACACACATTCTCTCTCTCTCTCGCTCTCTCTCTCTCTCTCTCTCTCTCTCTCTCTCTCTCTCTCACACACACACACATACAAATACACAAAGGTATATTACAAACAAATGTTTGAAATATTTTCTCATATATAACTACTTTCTCTCTTTTTTTTCTGACACACACACACACACACACACGGAGGAAAGTGGGAAGGGGTTGAGAAGAATAGAGGGAGGGGAAGAAAGGGAAGCAAGTGAGATGTAAATTGAGAGAGAGAGAGAGTGAGTGAGAGAGAAATCAAGGTAATTCTGAGAAAATATGAAAGAGGTGAACAGAGGGGAAAGTTGAAGGAAGGGTGGAAATAAGAGAGAGAGAGAGAAGAGAGAAGAGAGAGAGAGAGAGAGAGAGAGAGAGATGAGAGAGAGAGAGAGGAGAGAGAGAGAGAGAGTAACGAACCAAGAGTAGAGGAGGGAGCAGAAGTGGACGAAAAAACAGAATAAAAATGAAAAATGAAGAAGAAAGAGGGAGACAGAAGAGAAAGGAGGATAATGCTGTGTCTATATTCCAAGAAGAGAGAGAGAAAGAGAGAAAGAGAGAGAGAGAGAGGACAAAGGAGAATAGTAGAAAGAAATATAATTATGAGAGAGAGTGAGTGAGTGAGTGAGTGAGTGAGTGTGTGTGTGTGTGTGTGTGTGTGTGTGTGTGTGTGTGTGTGTGTGTGTGTGTGTGTGTGTGTGTGTGTGTTTTTCCTGATCCCAATATTCCCTATTCCCCTTTCCCCTATTTTCCCTCCATTCCCCTATTTTCCCTCCATTCCCTCATTTAGTTTCTTCTCTCTCTTACTCCTTTCTCTGCTCTCTCTCCCTCCCTCCCCTTTTTTTCCCCTCCCTCCCCATCCCTCTACTCTCTCATTTCACCCTCCTCCCATCTCCTTTCACCCTCTCCCCCCTCCTTTCTCCCTCTCCCCATCCTCTCTCCTCCATCCTCTCCTCCATCCTCCCCTCCTCCCCCCTCCTTTCTCCCTCTCCCTCCTCCCTCCCTCACTTTTCCGCCCTCCTCCCTCCTCTCCCCTCCACTCCATTCTCCCCATCCTCTTTCCTCCATCCTCTCTTCCTCCTTTCCCCCATTTCTCCCCTCCTTTTCCCCCATTTCTCCCCTCCTTTCCCCCACTTTTCCCTCCTCCTCCCTCCCCATTCGCAAACCCAGACACACATAAATAGTGAGGGTGATTAGATGGCCTCATTATGATTACTAATTATATCGTAAAGTGGGCTTAATGAACACAATGCCAGTCTGCTTTATGAGTGGGAATGAGAGTGGGAATGAGTGGGAAGGTGTGTTAAAATGAGAGTGATAATGAGAGAGAAGGTGGGAGTAGAAATGAGAGGGAAGGTGTGATAAATTAGGAGTGAGAGTGAGAATGAGAGAGGTGTATTAAAGTGGGAATATAAAAGAGAGTGGGAATGAGAGAGAATGTGTGTTAAAGTAAGTGAGAATGAGAGAACATGTGTGTTAAAATGAGAGTGAGAATGAGAGGTATGTTAAAGTGAGAGTACAGTACAGTAGATATGAGAAAGAGGGTATATATGTTAAAATGAGAGTAAAAATGAGAGGGAGGGTGTGTTAAAGTAGGAATTGAAATGAAATTGAGAATGAAAGAGTGTGTATGTTAAAGTGAGAGTAAAAATGAGAGGGAGGAAGTAATATTGTTAGAGTGAGAGTAAAGATTCATGTGTGTTTTCGGATCTGGACAGACCGAATGACACCCAGTGAACAAGGCAGGGTGAGATAATGAGACTAGGGGAGAGGAATCAAGAGAGGGAGAGGAATCAAGAGATGGGGACACAACACACAGGCTGCAGTCAACACCACAACACGACGTAAGCCTTCTCTACATACACACAGTCACTACACAACACGACGTAGCCTTATCTACATACACACAGTCACTACACAACACGACGTAGCCTTCTCTACATACACACAGTCACTACACAACACGACGTAGCCTTCTCTACATACACACAGTCACTACACAACACGACGTAGCCTTCTCTACATACACACAGTCACTACACAACACGACGTATGCCTTCTCTACATACACACACATCTTTCTCCCACATACAGTCAACACACAACACGACGTAAGCCTTCTCTACATACACACATTCACTACACAACACGACGTAAGCCTTCTCTACATACACACATCCTTCTCCACATACAGTCAACACACAAACGACGTAAGCCTTCTCTACATACACACATTCACTACACAACACGACGTAAGCCTTCTCTACATACACACATTCACTACACAACACGACGTAGGCCTTCTCTACATACACACAGTCACTACACAACACGACGTAGCTCTCTCTACATACACACATCCTTCTCCACACACATTCACTACACAACACGACGTAGCTCTCTCTACATACACTCAGTCAACACACAACATGTATACACTTCTAAGCATACATACATACATACAGTCAACACACAACACGACGTATACATTTTTTCCACATACACAGGTACCACACAACCCGTATACACTTCTAAATATACATACATACATACATACACACACACAATACACAACACGTATACATTTCTAAACATACATACATACAGACACCACACAATACGTATATATACTTCTCTATGCACATACACACACACTATCAATCTACAATTTACATGGCCTTAATGACCATTACGAAGTCGATAGGTGTTAAGCCCCAGTAACTGCTAATGTGGGAAGAGTGACAAAGAGTGACAAAGAGTGATAAAGAGTGATAAAGAGTGACAAAGAGTGATAAAGAGTGATAAAGAGTGATAAAGAGTGACAAAAAGAGTGACAAAGAGTGATAAAGAGTGATAAAGAGTGATAAAGAGTGACAAAGAGTGATAAAGAGTGACAAAGAGTGATAAAGAGAGTGATAAAGTGGCAAAGAGGACGACAAGAGAGTGAAAATGAGTGATAAAGAAACAAAGAGTGATAAAATGTGACAGAGATTGACAAAGAGTGACGAAGAGCGAGACAAAGAGAGTGATAAAGAGTGATGAAGAGTGACAAAAAGGGCGACAATGAGAGTGACAGAGGAGTGACAAAGTGAGTGACCAAAACTAATCATTAATTTGTATATAAAATCCAGTAATAACGTGGTGTGAAAAACAGATACACTTCGCTACAATGATAATATTCTACTCTCATACAAGTAAGTTATATTAATCATTTTTTAGTAATAATATTCAACCCAACAGTTTATTTGTATGTATTTGTTTTATCTATTTCATTTATTATTACACACCACCAATACAAGTAAGCTATATTATTATATATTTTTATATTTTTTTATATTTTAACCCACAAGTAATTTTTATATTTTTTTGTATTTTAACACAATTTTTTTTTTATATATATATTTTAACCCAACAATATTTTTTTTTTTAACCCACAATTAATGTTTATATTTTTTATATTTTAACCCACAATTAATTTTTATATTTGTTATATTTTTATTTGTTTTTTCATTTATTTTTAATATTCTAGTTTAAGATGTTGTATATAGTGGTCCTTCTAAAATTTAATAACCCAGCTATAAGAGTTAATACCGAATTGTACAGGTTAAATTATCACTTTGTTAATAAATATAATAATAATAATAACTTAATCACTCATAATTTGTCTAGAGGTGTTGTTGTTGTTGTTGTCCTTCAAATATTTAATAAAGCCGATGTAGGTGTCGTAATGAGAGAGAGAGAGAGAGAGAGAGAGAGAGAGAGAAGGGAAGAAAATGGAGGTATGAGGAAGAAAATGGAGAAAGGGAGGAGGAAGAAAGACAGGTGTTGGCTCCATTTCCTAGCTACCCCCCTCTCCCCCTTCCTCCTCTCTCCCCCTTCCTCCTCTCTCCCCCACCTCTCCCTCTCTCCCCCTTCCTCCTCTCTCCCCTACCTCACCCTTGTTCCCCCTCTCTCCCACCTCTCCCTAGTTCCCCCTCTCTCCCACCTCACCCTTGTTCCCCCTCTCTCCCACCTCTCCCTAGTTCCCCCTCTCTCCCACCTCACCCTTCTTCCCTTCCCCCCCCCCTCCTCTCCCCTATTTACCTCCTCTCTCTCCCCCTCTTTCTAACAATGTAAAGTATAATGTAGAACAAGTATATGATAATGTGTAGAATGGAAAGGGGAGAATTTTGAGGTGTGTGTGTGTGTGTGTGTTTGTGTTTGTGTGTGTCTCGTCTCTCCTTCTCTATCTGTCTGTGTGTTTGTTTGTCTGTGTATCTGTTGTTTTAATATATCTCTTCTTTATCATCCTGCCCTCTCTCTCTCTCTCTCTCTCCTCTCTCTCTCTCTCATCTCTCTCTCTCTCTCTCTCTCTCTCTCTCTCTCTCCTCTCTCTCTCTCTCTCTCTCTCTCTCTCTCTTCATATAATCATGCCAACACAGTCAAATCTCATTACCTGTATAATTAACCTAACGGAAACACACTCACAATAAATCTATATTCTTTTAAGTGCATACGTATATTATATTAATTTTTAGACAAGCCCTCATACTCCTTCTCTCTCTCTCTCTCTCTCTCTCTCTCTCTCTCTCTCTCTCTCTCTCTCTCTCTCTCTCTCTCTCTCTCTCACTCTGTTAATCTGTCTTATCTGTGTTTTCTGCTTCCTCTGTCTATTTTTATCTCTCTCTAATTATCTTTCTATGTTTTATTTCATTTCTCTTTTCCCTCCATCTATTTTTTCCTTTTGTCCCGCTTTTCTCTCTCCCTTTCCCTTCCCATTTTCCCTCCTTCCCCTCACTATTCTCCCTCCTTTCTTCCTCTCCCTCCTTCCCCTCTTATTCTCTCTCCTTCCCTCTTTATCCTCCCTCCTTCCCTCCTTTCCTCCCTTTATTTGATGGTATCCTGACCCCTCCTCCCCTCCCTTCCCCTCAAGCGTATACACCGCCCTTACCCACTTTCACATTCCTCTCTCTCTCTCTCTCTCTCTCTCTCTCTCTCTCTCTCTCTCTCTCTCTCTCTCTCTCCTTCCGATCAGACTATCTATCTCCTTCCCTTTCTTTATGTCTCTCTCTCTCCATCCTCTCTCCCTCTCTCTCGCTCCATCCCCTCTCACTCTCTCCATCCCCTCTAAATCTCTCCCCACTTTCTCTCCATCCTCTCTCTCTTTATCTCTCTCTCTCTCTCTCTCTCTCCACTAGACCAAAAACAGAGGAATTCACTCAGCTCTCACTACAAGAACACAAGACCAGCCAACTCTATCTGTAATGACATCTTAAGAGCCAGTGACGTGTGTGTGTGTGTGTGTGTGTGTGTGTGTGTGTGTGTGTGTGTGTGTGTGAGGGACTGCGTGTGAAAGTGTGTGCGTGCGTACTGGGTCTAAACTAGTCTACAGAGTTGGTGGCCGCCTCTGGGCTTCATGGCCATTAAGGAATAATCACACGAGTAATAATGGCTTCTTGTGGCCAGACATTAGAGGGACACACCGCCTGATTACCTGCCTGCCTACCTTCCCCTCCTCTTGTATTCTCTCCAGTATGGATGCCCACTTTACGAGTCCAACCCTCTTGTCTTTGGTATACCCTTTATATTCCTCCTTTTAACAACTCCTCCCTCTCTGCAACCCCCTCACTGACTCATTTTCCACAAGCGATAGACCCCTTCCTAAAACACTTTCCATCAGCTACTCATTTTGGCATCCAGCTCCCACTATGCCTGCCCCATTCGTTAGCTACTCCATAATTTAGAACCTAGCATCTCACTGAATCTTCTACTCACCAGTCCTCATCATCTACCTCGTATTAAAAATTCTCCTTATTGGGGATTGTTCACTCTTTACTTGTACTTAAGTTTCTTACAGATGGCATGTAGAATTATACTGGATGATCCCCCTTTCTCTCAATGTCCCGCTTCCCCAGCCTTCCTCTCCCTTCCTTTCCTTTTCTTTTCTTTCAAGCCGGATCGCTATAATTTAATAGAGGGTTTCCACCAACTGTAAGAGGCGAGCAGAGTTCTAATACCTGTGGCCGTGGTGGGTCATTTCCTGGCTGTGATGAGAGGAGAGTCAGAGTGGCCAGGTCGCTTTATCTCCTTGTCTATCATGGTACAGGGAGACGAGTTCTATATTTAATTCCCACAATGACGACTTAGTTTATCCTTCCCTGGCAAATTCTACGAGCATATCCTTTTCCTGCCTTACTTATCATAGCCATATTTAATGTAACTTTTGGGAACTTAAGATATTGCAGGTGGTTCAGGGACTACGGTACTGATTATTGCAAACTGTGCCACATTTTAACTGGCGACGTATGGTATGGGAAAAACTTGGAAGAGTAAGGATCCTTCAATAAACC